>QVAJ01000217.1:323377-376065 GCA_003546035.1 Mixornis gularis | reverse complement strand
TTTTTTTTTTTTTGGTTTTTTGTTTTTGTTTTGTTTTGTTTTGGGGTTTTTTTGGCTTCATAGGGCAATCTTTGACTCCTTTTTCAAGGGAGGTTAAGAAGASATCTTGAGTGTACTAGAAAGTCTGCAGCCATCTATAAGGCTTTTGGATATTCCCCATCTCAGCGGAGAAGGCTCACATGAAATATTATAAGAGGGACCTGTAGTCCTCAGAGTCTTGCTGTGTTACTGTCTCAATAATTACTCATTGGTTAATACACAGATAATTCCTCTTCTGTCCTAGTCAGTGTCAAAGTCAATACTAGGCTGGAGCTGCTACTAAAGACTAGCTCATGTCTTACTGTCAGCTCAGACCATGAATTTGATATGATTATTTTAATCTTATTTCTATTTCCTTATTCCTTAGTCACCCTCATCTTCCTGTCAAATATCCTAACTATTCAGTACTAATGACATCTTCCAAATTTGTGTCAATGGTAAATTAGTTAATGTATTTTTTCTGCTTTTACGAACTTTGCTAATGAATTTGTTCAATAGCAATCAACCTACACCAGATCATTAAGAAAATGGTATGTTAATTTCTCTTGACACATTATCAGCTTTCAATACAACCAGCWGACTTGTCTCCTCTTTCGAAAGTCTCAGCTGAACCTCATTATCTCCAATCTAATTTCCAAACTTCCCAGTGTGCAGTACTTGAGATTCGGATAAAATACAGTTTTAGAGAAATGAAATGCAGCAGATTAGATTTTTCCAGAAAAAGAAATTGTCAGGATGCTGGTCTACTATGAAATATTCACGGTGAATACTTTATATTTTCATTCCTTATCTTGTGTATCTAAAAAAAATAAACAGCATTTGCATGATACCACTATCATTTGAAAAGTAGTATTTAAAACATTCAGTAGTAAGGCCACGACTTTATTGKCAGTTAATTAAGTAGTGTGACATAGAAAACAGTTATATATCCTCTTTCATTAGTATCAGGCCCATTTCTTCTCCTCCTCTCCCAGTTTAAGTCAAGAGAAATCACTTGACAAACTCTGAAAGAACAYTTACAAGGATTTATCAGGATGACTTTTGTGCAGCCATGCTAGAAACTAATAATGACTTTTAATCTGACTTTTTATCTGTCTTCCTTTCATCCATTCCTGCACATTGACTTCCAATATCTTCTTATCTTTCTTTCAATAAATTTGTTTCTACACTTTCTTCCTTCTGCACGCTTTTTTAACTTTTCATTTACTCTACTCCTGCAGTATCAAATAATCTGAAGTGGCGTCTGAAAAAGAATCATAGCACTCTTTAGAAGTGCAAGTAGAGGCAAAAATGAAAGTAAAATTTTCTCTTTTCAGATTTGAAATATAATTCCAAAAAAATGTATCAGTGTACTTGAAAATTTCTAAGGATAAAAAAAATATGTTCCTGTTCAGATATAGCTTGAATTTGAATATCCTTTATCAGTCTATATTCTTTCACTACCTGGTTATTTGCTATCTCTGGGGATTTTTTTTCTTTAAAAAGAAAAAAAAWTAAAATATATCTTKTCTGCCTCCCATTTTTGTTTTTTGCCTCCCAACTTTTCCACACAAACTCATGATCTTATTCAGCGTAAACATTCCAGTTTGAAAGGCTTCMTTATAAAAATAATGAAGAATGCTAAAGACCTTATGTGCATATTGTACACTGAATTATTTTCCCAGGTTCCCATTAGAAAGACTTGTCATAAAAAGACCTTGTAGCAATCCAGAAYGTCAAAGTTTGAAGCCACACACCTGAATGGGATGATAGGAAAAAGACATACACACGACAAATCTGATGGATATATTTTTCTCCCAATGTAAGGGAATGCTATCTGCTGAGAAAGGGTTAGGGACAGTATCACTATCACTTTTAACTAGAGAATTAAGAATTCATTTACCAAAGTATACATGAGAATTTCTTCAGAAAAGTCAGGAAAAAATATTTAAAATAGCAGCTAAAATTGCTTGCACCAGAAGTGTGTTTCCAATCATATTTGCTTGATTGGGAGTTATTGAGACAGTAAGATAATTTAGAACCACATGAGAAGAAAAGATACTCTGCTCTAGACCAATATAGTGAGAAGGGTCTAACTCATCTCCTATTGATCGAGGAAGTTTAATTCAGTCCTATCTCATATATCCCCACTGAATACACATTAATCTACTGATTTATCACCTCTGAAATAATCTTCACATCATCCAGTGAATTAATCAGGAGATGAATTAAATATTTTAATAGCATATGTCTAGTTCAGGTAGAATGATTTCCCCTTCTAATTATAATATCTAATTTTCTTCTTACTATTCTTCAGCAGCTGTAGTGTTGGTCATGTTGGGTTTTTTAAATTTAATTTTCTTTCTTATATGCAACCTCTTCACCTTAAAATGATCTTTTATCTTGCATAAAAACAGATGACAAGACTATTTTTCAGTTCACAACTTTTTCATAATTACATTTTTGGCCTCAAGGGAAAAACTGTATACATTATCAAATCCCTTGGCTTTGCAAATGAGTAGCTTTAACAGTCTTGCACACTGCCTGCAGCTATTGTAATTTATTTTGAATATTAGAAAACCCTCAAATTATAAGTTCTAACAAGGTTGAGTCCTGTTCAAATTGAAACACATTATGTTTCTTAGTGCCTTGTAAACTTAGTCCTGTAGATTTGTTACGGTTGTTKATTTCTCTTCCAGTCCTTACAGTAACCACTAACCATTCATGCTGTGGTGGATTTAAAAATTTTTATTTGTCGGTATAAAATCCATTGGCATTTTACCACCTACATCTACAGAAACAGTACAGTGCAATTCAGGAATGTTCCTGAGCAGTGCAGCACTGATTGCGGAAGTGTGAAATGCTTCCTGAAACTAAGCTCAAACTCTCAAAAAGAATCACAGAATCAGTAATATTGGAAGGGATCACCATGGGTGATTTGATCCAACCCTCCTACTCGAGCCTCAAGCAGGCTTATCCTAGAGCACATGAGACAGGATTATGTCCAGACACTTCTGGAGCATCTCCAGTGAGGGGGATTCCACAATTTCTCTGGGCAATCCCACACAGTAAAGAACTTCCTCACGTTCAGGTGGAAGCTCCTGTGCACCAGTTTCTGCCCATTGCCTCTTATCCTATTGCTTAGCACCACCAAGAAGAGCCTGRATCCATCCTCTGACAYCTTCCTTCAAATACTTACAGACATTTATGAGATTCCCTCTCAGTTTCCTTGAGGCTGAACAGGCCCAGCTCCCTCAGCCTATCCTTGTAAGAGCGATACTCCAGTCTGCTCATCATATTTGTTGAGATCCACATCTCTCTTGTCCTGAGGAGCCCAGAGCTGGACACAGCACTCCTGATGTGGCCTCACCACGGCTGAGTAGAGAGGCAGAATCACTTCCCTCAGCCTGCTGGTAATGCCCTTCCTAAAGCCCCACAGGATCCCATTGGCCTTCTTGGCCACAAAGAACACTCTGCTGGGTCATGGACAGCTTGTTGTCCAGAAGGATGCTGAGGTCCTTCTCTGCAGAGCTGCTTTCCAGCAGGTCACCCCCAGCCTGTGCTGGTGCAGGGGGCTATTCCTCCCCAGCTGTAGGACCCCACATTCACCCTTGTTGAACTTCAGACAGTTTTTCTCTGCCCTACTAGAAAATACTTGTGGAGCAGAAACATAYCAGTTGGTTATAGATTTTTTGATTTGGAATCAATCACTTAGAAAAATTATAAAGCCTGAAGAGTCATCATATAATTTATCTATTTTTTAAGAATTTTAGGTAAACCACAACACAGCCCAGTACCATCCTCTCCTGTTAAGTGACCACAGCCCTGAAGGACCCCAGGGCTCCCTCAAAGTCTCTGGGTTTTAATGGGTTTCACAGATACTTGTCTGAACATCAGAGTTCTAGAAAAAGCAAAGGAGTTCTGGATCTAGTCAGATTGTAACAGATAACATGATCTTCTCAAATACCATGCTAATTTACAGTTCAAAAATAAAGATGCAAAGTATAACTGCTATAAATTGAAAATAAARCACTGATCAGCAGAGAAATTTCTGCTTAGATATTTGTAGAAGTTAGTTCAGTATTTATGAAATTCATAATTAAATTATTATAGTGGCTAAGGTGATAAGATCAGCCGTTTACACATCTGATTCTGTATCTTCCTATTTCAAAGTTATATTATTAATAATTAGCAATTAGTTTTCAAATAATATCCTTAGGAATACAGAATTGTTTTCTAGTAAAAGAAAAGTGAATTTTCCCCTCAGGTGTCTTAAGACAAAATTTCATGCCTAGAGGACTAAAACTATTTTTGCTTCAGGTTTAACTCAACTATACATGTTTATCACTTACCCAGACAAGAGGTATTTATGCACATAGCACTTGAGACAAAAATCTCAGTAATTTGACAAATTTTTATAATTCTACCTTCATACATTTCTTCTGACGTGGAAAGGAAACCCTGGTCCTGGTTTCAAGTCAGACTCTTTTATGAGTGCTACCAATGAATGCAGAGAAATAAACCTATGTCAGCCCTCAAAACCACTACGAGCTCTTCACCAACCTATGTGCTCACTTCATCAAGTCCTCCTCACTTGATARAGGGTCTCTTCACGGTGCATCTGGCATTATAACTATTTCTGGAAGGTTCTTACTGAGGTYCTTCCCTGATTGGCTTGGTCTGCTTGAAAGCCTTTGATTAGTTAATTAGCACCTGGGATCTAAATGACAGTGAATTGTRCATTAGCTATCAGAACATGTAATTTTTTTCTATGGCTTTTTTAGGTATTMGGATAGGCTCTCACATATGCAAATTTTTCATTCTGATTTTTTTTTCTAATTAAGATAAGCACACAGATTAGATTGAGATAGCAGTTGCAATTGTAAAATTTTTGTCTGGGTGCTTGATTTGAGAACGGCTGTACATAACAATAAGGTCTGTCCTTGCCAGGCTGTGTGAGCTCATAGCTTTTCTGTTTTTTTTATTTTAAATCTTGCTGCAATGTTAAGCAAGTGAAATAGGTTGTTGTTGCAGTTAGCTATACTTTTTTCCTAGAGCAAATGGCACTGAGACCAGTGACAATTCTGGGAGCTCTTTTTGAATTTGAAGTCACTGAAGGAACTCTGTCTGGGTTGTCCTATCAGTTGCAGCTCCACTGGAGAGTGGAAGAAGGAACACATTGAGCCTATGTTTTCTAACTGCTTATGTTGATCCAGCTGCACTTTCTCCATGACAAGAGGCAGACTTTCTCCATAAAGGTCTTTGAAAATATTAGAAACTCATTTAAACTGAGACAGTACAATGAAACAGCTTGAGATAAAATACGAATATCTATTAAAAAAAAAACCAAACAACACTTTCTTTCTGCTTGTGGAAGTCCAGAAAATRTGCTAGAGTAGAAAAAGTAACCTATTTTTCCACATATAGGAAAGAAAAAAAACCAACAAAAAACAGGAATACTTACTCACCCCATAATTTATTATTATAAGCAGTATTTCTTTGACTGTGTCCTAGCCCCAGATTATTTCTGCTTCATACAAAATAGCTTTCTTTGGGTAGTTTCAAGTTTGATTGGTACTTCATGCAATTTTAAATACATCTACAAAATCTATTGCAGTAAAGCTGGTTAAGGTTTATTGAGGTTTTGCTATACCCTCGCTTCATAAATAAGAAGTACATCATAAACACTTGAAATGGAGTAGAATCCTACTTACTAGTAAAAAAACTATGTTTATTTTGGTATAATGTGGAGTGGTTCACATTCTAACTGTATATCTTTTCCTTGGCAGCCCAGGAAAATCAYTGTATATGTTGCCAAGAAATATAGAACACAGGCCTACATTTTCCAGTCTCTCATCTGTCCCAAGGACTACTGTCATGCAATAAAAAGATCAGATTGTAAGTCTCTTGCATTTTCTTTAATTTCTGAGCAATACATTGCTATGTAAGTAAAAACYAAACACATTTTATTCTTGTGCTGCCCCATATTTTGAGTAAATATTTTGGTGATACTGGCCAGAAAAGAGTCACTATCAGAAGACTAGAAGTCCAAAACATACAAGTCCACTAGCAATTTACATATTGGGAGAACAATGTATTACAAATCCAGCATGTCCCTGAATACCATTCCAAAGATAAATGAAGAGTTTTAAAGAAATTAAATGTGAAAGAGTGTCACAGCAGCAACATGAAAAAGTAATTTTAATGTTATAGTGGCTAAAAGACACAAAAGAAAATAAAATTCTGTTGAAATGATTTTATATAATGGTAGGGTTTCTTTATGGTTTTCATAATAAACAAATGTAATTTAGGAAAGTCTACACTTGCTTCACAATCTAAATATGTATCKGTGACATAGTAATGACAGCTATGAGCCACTGCATCTGTGTTTCCTCTTACTGAGCAAAAAATCTGAATGWAAATAACTCTGCATTTCAATGGAAGTGGCTAGAAAACTTTCTTTATTCTTTGATAGAAGCATTAAACTGAAGCTGGAATACAAAACTGAGTGGGAAAGGTGCTCAAGTGTGTAAGTTTCCTTATTCTCCAGGGAATTAGAAAAAAAATAAAGCAAAAAGGGAAAGAAGGCACAAAGAATTACTAAATGTGCCAGTAGTACACAAATGGCAAAAAAAGTGTGACTCAGAAGGGAATTTTCCCATCCTGGTATACAGATAAGGAGGTAGATGTTTCAAAGCTTTTGGGAGAAACACACATAAATGTAGGGWTTCATTTTTGCACCTAGCCAGCTGCTCTTGTTGAAATCAATGATATCTGAGTTATGGTGCTTGAAACTTTAATGAGTTCACAAAAGTTTCAATTTTCTCTCTGTAGAGTGTCAAAATAATAGCTAAATGTTATATGGGGCTGAGTTTAGTCCWAATCTGAGCCTTTTCAAGCGATATTTGAGCTTTTTTAGGTCTTCCCAGTAGATTCACTTCATTCTTCATCTTTAGGTGTAAGTGAAACAAGTCWGGTTTTGTAGCTTCTCTAGGATTTTACAGTGACAATATTTTCTTAAGTGTTTGGTCTTGTTAGTTCCTGAATGTTTTGAAGAAACAAATGCATTTCTATGAAAAGATTTTTAAGTACCACCATATGTTCAAAAAAGACTGAGCACATTAGCTGTTCTAACTAAAATGTATGAAAAATAATATTTTTAAATGGCTCTTATTGCCCTTTAGAAGCAAAGATATTCTAATCCATTAGGTTTTCAAAAAGGTATTTTTGTGCACAGTTGCTGCTTTTCAGTCTGCAGGTTGTACTGCTATAATGAGCTCCTATTGCATGTGAGGAGTGCTTTAAGTTGTTTCACCCACAGAAATATTCCTGCCTTGTTTCCTAAGTGTGGTCTAAAAGTAGAGGTATTAATATTGCAGCACTTCTCATATTTATTTTTCATTTCAGTGCAAAACACATACTTGAAGCCTGTTAATAATCATGACAGTAAAGTTGAAGCCTGTTAATAATCATGTCAGTGAATGACTAAATAGAATTTCATTTAACACTTACAGATTTCTGTAGTTTTAGGAGTTATCTGTATTTTATTACTTTTATTTTAAGAAAGAGGCATAGCAGCTTCACTTAGGATTTCTGAGGTAAAATTCTGAAACATTATATAAAAACATTTCTCTCTCAATATAAGGTAACACTGAAACAAAAGAATAGTTTCTTTAAAAGTATATTTAGGAAATTCCACTTGTCCTTCCCCCATCCTACAGACCCTAGCAGTACTGCAGCAGTCTTAGACTTCTGGAAGAGCAGTCAATAATCCCTGCATTCCAAAGATTATATATTATTATTTCAGGGGAACCTGTCTTCCAAAACAAATTTTCAGTTCATTCACCCCTGCATCCACTTTTAAATGCATTTAAATTACCTTATTTCTTACCATTATGTACTCTAGATACTAGGTACTTAAAGGAACCTTGTACTTGTACAATGACAATTTGACAAAAGTATCATACAGTAGGGGATTGAAAAACAAAAGTCAAATCTAATTCCCTGTTCTGATTACCAGAACCCACAGCCTGTTCTACAGCAACATCAATCCTGACATTCTACCTGCTGCAGCCAAGGATGGCCCATGTAATGATGCACAGAGCCAGAATAACCCTAGTACTGCTTTCAGGGATAATGATTAGACCTTGATTTMTGATTCCTTCAGAGAATGGATATTGCAGTTAGAGAAAGAATTCACCACAGTTTGGGAAAACAGAGGCATGATGGAACACAAACCTCTTTTCAKCTTTGACCTAATTACATCTCTGAATTCCTGTGAAGGTAGCCAGATTTATCTTCATGGATGTATGGAAGAAGTAATCTGCAACAGGGTTTTCAGAGTTAGATGCAAAAATTTCTTAGTTACATTACACCTACTGAATATTATAGGACTCCTATAGATGAGTCATGTAATTAATTCGTACATAAATGCTTACCACTGTGTGAGCACAATTAAGCTAATGATTTTTCTCCCTACTCTTTTAAACTGGATTCATAATAATGGGGATTTTAGTCCTATGTTGCAGTATTCTACATTAGCTGTCTTATCTGAAATTTCCCATTCTAGGCTTTATCTATGTAGTACAAATGTAAAATTAAAATGTTATATTTTAAGGAAAATGTTTGAAACCATTTTCTTGTTAGTACTATATAACTATGTCATCATGTAGCCTAAAATATCCTCTCTAAAATTAACTGACAAATTGCAGAAAATTGTTCTCTGGGTTGGCAGAAATGAATTCTATTAAAGCTAATGAAAATTGCACATCTGTGGCATAAGACCATATGTCCAGAACAGAAGTGGTATGTAGAATAACTTTCTTTCAAATTTAAACCCAATCAGTGAAGTTTTTCCATCAGGGAGTCACACTCACCAGACTTATGAGAGCTATGAAAAAGTCTGTACTCTGACAAATTTTGAATCAGTAGCCTACATAAAATAGTGATCAAATCAAATTAACTATAGTATTAGATTATTTTAATGTCTGGAGTCTGACATACCCTTCACATATATATATTTAATTTAAAATGATCTGAAAAATACGTGCACATGAAATAGTAGTGTGTAATTGTAAAAAGGGACAAGGAACCCTTTGGTACTATTAAGATCTGTGCTTTAAATAAGAAAGTGTAATTTTGGTACAATAGAAGATGGATTTACCAGCAGAGCTGAGCCAAACATCTGTTTTTCACTGCATTACTTTTTTTGTTCACTTTTCCAAACAGGAACTAGTAGAACTGGGTGAAGAACATCAAACTCCTCCAGTCAAATATGTCTAGCTAGTTTGTTTTTTGGTTTTGTTTTTTGGTTTGGTTTTTTTCTTGATGATGATTCTTTTCTTGTCAAGGAAAAAAAAAATCAGTAATGTTTATAGTAGAACCATTAATTTTGTGATTTTGTTTTTAATACAAAAGGTTTCTTGTCATTCCCTGGGACCTGTTCCTGGCAAGTATAATTATCTTACCAAAATATGCCTCTCCCTACCCTACGTACTCATTATATATATATGTATATATATATATAAAATAACCCCTCTTTATCCTCATATACTCTAAAGTTAACTCAGAAGCCTTTAAAATGGCTGAAGCATTGTTTTAGCCAGATAAAGGAACAAACTTAGACCCTATGACTGGACCTTGAATTAACTACTGGATTTATGGGGAAGAAATATACAACTCTTGGAGATTAATTTTGGTCTAAGWTGACTTTTAAAATTAAAAAAGCTAGTAATTTTTTTTCACAATTATATAAAATGCTGCTCTTTAAGCATCAACAAATAGAGCGTCTATGACAAACAGCACAAAAAATACTATTTTTGACAGTGCCTAGTAACAACATTCTGAATATGGGATTTCTTTATTACTGTCTCTTTTCCATATTCATGGTTACCCCATCTGTAATTTTCCTAGTTTGGTATCCTCTTAGGGACAAATAGACTAATTTTGGAAGAGGCCAAAAGTGACTGCCAACACTGAATATTYCCTCCTTAAAAATTTCTTTTGCCAAGGTTTCCCACACACTTTATTTTCAGCAAAAATTTTATAACACCTTTCCTTGAATAACAGCAGTGAACCACTTGAAAGACATTTCTTTTTCTTTCTGTCACTATCTTAGATTTTTCATCCCATGCCTGTAAGACTGTGGTGATTTGACCTGGGCAGGATGCCAACTCTGAACCAAAGGTGCTCTACCACTCTCCCTGAGAAAACAGAATGAAAGGTTCGTGGGTTGACACAAGGGCAGGGAGAGACCACTTAGCAGTTATCRTCACAGGCAAAACAGATTCATCTTGGGGAAATCAACTGAATTTATGGCCAATCAAATCAGAAAAGAATAATGAACAGTGAAATCAAATCTTAAAATACACCTTCCTCCCAYGCCTTCCCCCTTCCCAGGCATAACTTTATCCCCAAATCCCTATTTACTTCACTCTGCCCCCAGCAACACATTCCAATGGGGAATGGGGGCTGTTTACACATCTCTGCCAYTCCTTAGAGAGAGGATTCACACTCTCCTCCTCTCCTCCTGCTCCAGAACAGGGTCCCTCCCATGACAGATAATCCTTCACAAACTTCTCCAACATGAGCCATTCCCACAGGCTGCAGTTCTTTTTTAAAAGTTTTGTTTTTCTTTTTTTCCCCTTTAATTTGTTATCTCCAAGGTGCWGCCACCATCACTGAAGGGGTTGAAGCGGGTCTGTCTTAAGAGGAGCCAACTGGCATSGGCCATAAAGGAGGCTTTTGGCAGCTTCTCAGAGAGGCCACCACTGTASCTCACCCACTACCAAAACTGCCACRCAAACTCAATACAGAGATATGCATAAACAAGTGCAGAAATAGTGTTTGGGGTCAATCTTCAAGTTACTTATTTTTAYTCTGTTAGAAATCACTTTTGACACTCTAATATGGCCACCTAGCTGCAAAAAGTGCAACTATCTATGTGTGTTCACAAGATATCACGTCAGCATAATTTGCACGAAAATATTTGTACTGGCTTTGACTGGGGTAGAGTTAATTTTCTTCACAGTAGCTGGTATGGGGCTGTTTTCTGAACTTGTTCTGGAAACAAGTGTTGATAACACAGGGATGTTTCTGTTATTGCTGAGCAGCCCTCGCAGAGTCAATGACATTTCTGCTCCTCACCCCACCTCCCCTGGCAAGAGGTTGGGAGAGGACACACCTGGGGCAGCTGACCTGCATAGATCTAGGAGCTATTCCAGGCCATGTGGCATCATACTCAGTATATAAATYGGGGCAAAGCAGGAAGGAGAAGGGATGTTTTGAGTAAGGGAATTTGTTCTCCCAGGTCACATTTACATGCAATGCAGCCTTGCTTTCCTGGAGATAGATAGCTGAAAACCTACTTCCCATGGGATGGGGTGGATGAATTCTGTGTTTTGTTGTGCTTGCTGCTTTTGCTTTCCTGATTAACCTGTCTTTATCTCAATTCATGAGATTTTTCACTTTTACTCTTCAGATTCTCCCCACCATCCTATTGAAAGGGGAGTTATCAAGGGGCTGCTTGGGGCTTAGTTGCCAGCTGGTGTTAAACCAGAGCAAGAGCAAATATTCTGTGTTTTAAAAAGAAGGCTGAAATAAAAGGAAAAGAAAATAGATGCAAAACATACAGAACTTATATTTTTTTTTTAAAAGTAGTCTTTTAACTTGCTTTTCTCCTATGACTTTTCTGTTCATTTAATTGTTCATTTAATGAGACAACTTGGATGAGATTGTATTAGTATCCATAGTCAGTCATTTAGTATCTATTTTTTGATTGTGGGAAAACAGAAATAAAAAACAGGCATGGTAGGGGTTTATTTTGTCATTGTTGTTACTTGTGTATTTTGTGTTATTTGATTCTGAGAAATTTGGTAGAATTTTTAAAAGCAATCATGAAGTTAGTCTTAATTTTCTTAAATTTAAACAGGCTTTAAGCTTGTAYGTTTTCAAATCACTTTTAAAACTAGAACTGTGACTCCAAAGTCCTGGAAATACTTTGTGTATTTTCCTGCTTGCCTCTTCTGCAATATTTAACACCTTGAACCAAAAGATTCCATACTCCATTCATTAGCAATCTAGTATAATAATATTTTCAGACATTTTAAAARCATTCCATTAATTTTTTTAGAAACATTTAAACTTAAATCAGAGTAATGGTTAAACAAGTACTTGAGCTTTCTGAAAGCTTACTGTTTTAAATATGAAAGCAGATACCACAARTTCTCACCGTTCATGATAGTTTGAGGACTGCTTTGTTATCATAATGTCCTCAAAGTATGGAAAAAATAGATGAAAGAAGGTGTGTCTCCAAAGGAAACACATAGTTTCCTTTGGAATTAGAATCCTGGATGCTGAATGCTTCACTAAATCAGCTCTGCCTCTCATATTGTCCTGAATAATACCATTTTTTCAATGCTTTTTCMATAATCTTGTGCTTTACTACATGAACTCGGGAAACTATACAGATGTACTTTATATAATGTATAAAAATGGATAATGTGCAATAAATCATAAATAATTAATACAGAATATGAATCAGTTTTTATAGTTTATTCTACAGAGGGTACAATATGTCTATATAGTATAAAATATGGAGAGCTTAGAATTTATTTGGTATATAACATACATATGGCTTTTATAATAATATCTTTAAATATATTTATATAGCTACACTTAATATATGTGATATAATATGTAACATTCAGACTTCAAATATCCCTTAAGAATACATTTAAATTTAGAGTTTCACATCAGCCTCACAAATAAATATAGATARTGTATGGTCCAGTATTATACCAGGCAGATAAACATGAATTAGTGGACAAAGTTTAGTTGCAATGGAGTCTTTAGCAACTATTTTTCACCCTTTAATTTGGTTTTAACTCCTGGAATGTCAGAGCTRGAACTACAAAACTAGGAAAAATCTGGTTTTCATTGAAAAATATTGGCCTGATTATGTCAATTTTATATTATTCTTTTTTGTGCCTTGAGCTCAAGTAAGAGAAAAGAAATTGTCTGGAGGGAAGTTACTGCACTAACTTTCAGATTTGTGTAACATGCCGTGGCTGTTCTCTGGCTGACAACAGAACACGGAAGCACCAATAAAGTTGAMATCTCAGCAAAATAAAGTTGTCTTCAGTGTTCTTTACATCATATGTTTTCACTGCTACATTATTTCATAATAAAGATTTCTGAATGTGCTCCTTTACTGAAGACTACATAAGGTCAGTAAGGTAGGGATTCAAATCCATGGTTTTCAAAGGAGAAAAAAGTACATACAGTATAAATGCTCAACTAAGTGAGAAAAGAATGTACAGAAACCCTGTCTCTAAATATGCACAGTTTCTCATAAGTTCTCACTTGTGTATCCAAGTGAAATCTCTGAGAGTTCAAACAAGAGAGTAGTAGTATACTCATTTATCCTTTACTCATTCTTATAGGTTTCTTGTTCTTGGTGTTCTTTTTACTGTAGTGGTTCTTCATGAAATATTGTTATGCAAGTCTTTGAGGGCTTTAATTGCATTTTTTATTCTTGGTTATGAAGTTAGATGGAAGGAAAAAAATTACCTTATAATTTCTCCTTTTATAGCAGTAAATTTTTTACTTCTGTGAAAAACACCTGAATAATATTGAAAATACTTAAAAGACCCAAACCTTGAATCATAAGCTCTCATCTTGTTTTATGTTTTCTTTCACCCATGTCAAATATACAGACATTATTATTATGAGTGAAATATTATATCTGCTAGAACCATTTTTAACAACGTGCAAAGAAATTGTATTTTTAGCTGTAATAGACTGTTGGCAACTATTGAATTGGRCAAAATTTATCTCAAGGGGTTTTCCATGGCTATAATCGATGGGTTTTGGGGGTTTTTTTTGGTATTGAAAAATTGTATTTCAGAATTGATTTTTAATGTCAACAATTTTTTTATCACTTGCTATTTAAAACAAAAAAAAAAGACTGTGTTTATAGAAGTCAATACAAGTTTAGCTATTACCTTCAAAAGGAGAAGGATAAAGGCTTCAATGATCCAGTTTTTGTTCTCAGTGGCTTGTTATAAATCAAAAGTAACTTGAAGCAAATTTCCTGTAATTAAAATATGCATATGGTGCTATGTGCTTAAGCATCATTCATGCTGAAGACTCTCTTCCAGATCTCTTGCTGAGCTATGGTTTTGTTTTCTGTGGGGGTTCTGACTGTTTTTATACCTACTATGATTAAATAACTCTGAAACATCTTAATATTTTTTAAAGGATTAAGCAGGCCTACATTTATAAGAAATAAATCTGATGCTAAGTACCATCCTCTGGTTTTCATGAGGGCTTTACTAACTTTCCAGAGACTTGCCTGAAACTCTTCATTTACAGGCATTTTTGGGGGTTTAGGGGGTACAGAACAACYTAAGCCACTTAAAGAAACTCTTTGGCTTTACTGTCACTAACCTTCTCCTCCCTGCAAGTTGTGAGTAGTGCAGATGGGCTGGCAGATGCAGTGTACAAAGAAGAAAAAGGYGCTTCACCACTAGTCAGCATCAGAAGTCTGAAGTTTTAAGAGGYCTCTATTCAAAGTGTTTGAACCTTTTTTAAAATAGGAAGAGGAACAGAAAAGTATCTATATTCTAGCACTTTGGCAGCTCATCAGAAGCTGGTGTTCATATGCAATGTAAGTTCCCTAAGAATATTTTGTAGTATTTCCTCTTTACTCCTTTTATACTGCAAAGCTGTGTCRCAGACTTTAAAATACCCTTGTTATTCTTTGTTATCTTCTAGTGTTCATTTTGTTGCCTTTTGCTTATTCTTCAACTTTCTAAATCCCACTATTTTTCTTCATAGGTTCTGATATCATCCAATGGAAGAGAACTTTTCACACTCTGCAGTACCTTCATGATACGTAAAAGGTACTCAAAGCCACACAATGCTCATAATTACGGTTAAAGGCTATTAGGGAAGACTTCTTTACATTATTTTTTAAATCGTTGACATTGTTGAGCTCTGTCCTTCCAAATCAAGTTAAATTGTTATAAACTTGTAATAGAATAAGTGTGCTATCCTGTTTCATCTGGGACAAAGTTAATTCTTTTCTTGTCATTGCTTGAATACGTGRGGGCATTTGGTAGACAATGGTGAAGGATGGGGAAATCTGGTGCCTAAAGGAGATTTGATTTTTGGAGATAATATCCAATGAATGAAATTCATGATATTGCTTGCTATACAACACTGGGTAATACCACTTCTGTGACCACACTGAGTATGGCTTTGCCACTCTGGATCCAAGGATCAGAACCAGACTGCCCATTGATTGCCACGTCAGTGAAGAATGAACTTTGATGAAACCAAAGAAGTGAAGACTTTGACTGAAAAGGGACCTCATCAATATCTGTCAGTATCAGAAGGGAAGGTGCCAAGAGAATGAAGAGAATGGAGACAGGCTCTTAGTGTTACCAAGCAATAGAGGCAAGATGCGACAGACAGAAATTTATGCACAGAAAGTTCTACCTGAGGTTCCTGGAGGAACTTCTTTATTGTRCAGGCGTCTTGAGCACTGGAACAGATTGTCCAGAGAGATTAATCAAGAACCATCTGGATGCAATCCTGCGCAATGTGATCTAGAATGACCCTGCTTGAGCAGAGCTAGGACCTGATGACCCACTCTAGTCCTTCCCAACCCTACCCATTCYGTGATTCTGCAACTCTGTAAAACATCACGGGGTATTAGAAAGGGTGGAATCTGGCATGGTGTAAATGGTATGGAATAAGGGGTGGACACTGAATTAGTTTTGGCTGGGACTGAATTTCTTTTCTTCTTAATAGCTGCTACAGTTTTGAATTCAGTATGAGAATACATTGATGTTTGGTTGTTGCCAAGCAGTGCTTACCCCAAGTCGAGGACTTTTCAGGATCCCAGGCTCTGCCAGGGAGGAAGCTTACAAAAAGCTGCCAGGGAGCATGGCCAGCTGACCTGAACTGACCAAAGAGATATACCACAGCATAGAACATCATGCTGAATATATAAACTGAGGGGAAGTTGGCTGAGAGACACCTGTGGATGCTGAGAGAGGGGAGTGAGGGGGAGTGAGTGCGCTGCTTCTTGGTGTTTAGTTGCCAGCTGGAGGTAAACTACAACACCTGGGAATGGGAGACAGAGACACTGCTGAGAGTAGTGATGGACATTAACTTACTTAAAAAGTAATACGGGCTTTACCTGCACCACAACTCAAGAGTATTTATATCTGGTTCTAAATGTTTTTTGCAAACTTCTTCCCACTGTATATTTTTCCTGTCATTGTATCTCTTTTTACTTTTGATCCTTATCGCTTCTCTTTTTRTTTTTGCCTCAGGATTTTTCCCCGATTTTTCCAGGGTTTTGACACCTCCACTAGAAAGTTCTGGGAGAAATTCTGCTCTTAAAAACACCTTTTTATATTACTCTGAATTTTTACAACTTGTCAAGCAATTTAGTTCATTTTTTGCTGATAGTGAACAAATGACTGCCAAAAACATTCTTTGTGGGTTGGCTGATGATAAATTTGGATTCCAGTATTTCAAACTCACACTAAAAATAAGCAGAGTGCACATCTGTGACAAGCAGGTAATTTTTAATAATATCAGACAGTTCCTTTCTGTGGAGAATTACTACCCTCTCATCCCTAATCAACCTCCCCTGTAATAGCAGCTGCCAATTAGGGATGTTGTCTCTTGACAGAGTGCTCGATCCGTGTTTAATTTATTTTAAATGTGTTGTGTTTTTCCATGGAAGGTGAGGGGTGTTTTTTTCAAAATTTTATGCCACAAGAGGCTCATGTCATGTTGCACAACGTGACGAGATACACAGATCACAGTGGAGCACCTACAGATTCAAGCAGATTTTCAGGGGTCAAATCCTCTYATCTAAACTCCTGACAGTTTTAGAGAAGGAAGAATACTTAATTTTCCTTTTTTTCTATATATATAGCAAAACACATATTCCTTTCTGTTGAGAGACCCTTACTAATTTCCATGAGAATTTTCTCTTTGCTATTACTCAACATATTGATCTAAAAGTTAGCTAGTTGTGTTAGCTACCCACTATATTACAAAAAAAGAGAATCCTATGGAAAATCACCCTGGTTTAAATTATATGGTTTGAAGGAGTGAATCTATTAATGTAAATACACCTTATATTGTTGTTGTTAAATTTTACCTGTATATTTTAGAGTATAAAAATCCAATTTAGGTAATATTTAGATTGCATTTTATTAAATGTTATCCCTTTGCCTACACCTTTCTTTTTCCACTTCCAAAAACAAAGGTTCATCATAATAAATTTCAAGTAACCATTGAAGCTTTGATGATTTGATTCAAATATCAGTAAATATTGCTGGAGGTAATTTTAAGGCCTTATCTTATGTTGACCAGATATTAAAATTTCTGCAAAGAAAGAAACTCACCACCTTATTTGTCATTTTTCTTCCTTCAGTTACTCTTTTATTTCTAAAGGGCTGCTAAGGCATATTAAATAACTTCATAACTAGACAAGCAGAGACTGGCAAAGATTTTCCTTTTTTTGTGAAACAAGTTCCTAGTTTCCTCTAGTGCTATGAGAAACTGAATAGTTAAATAACAACTCTTGCTACCTGCAAAACAAGGTGTAAAATTGGCTTGTAAATCAGGCAGTATGGTCCTAATATTCACAAAGTATAATCTTGAAAACACCATCAACTRTTACTTAGAGAGACTGTACAGTTCTCATGCTATTTTGATTCTAGACTTTTGTTTGGCTTAAGAACCACATTCATGGCTGCAAGTATGTCTGGATAATTAAGAACTTGGAAAAAATATAGTCTCCTGGGACTTTAAACAGTATTTAGCTTGTTTTATTTTGTTGATGAGCAAGGCTTTTCTTAAAAGAACAAAAGAAAATATCCATGACCAGAATAGTATAAAAATTGATATGTTTAAACACTCACAAAATTAATTTATGGATTGAACTTCAATTTAGAAAACAAAAAATGGTCATTTTCTTGTTTAGTCCTGTTTTTTAAAATAAAGTTAAGTTTGATTTGTGCTAATTGATGGATTACTAGATTTGCTSCACAATGTGAGGAATCAGCAGCCTGTCAAACCATACAATAAAACATATTTTAGGTTGAAATGACTATATATAAGCATGTGCAAACATACATGCATGCATGAGGCCTAGTTGAATCCCCCCTTCCTTAAAAAAAATGCAACAAAACTGAAGTTCTGCAGAAACTTTCTAGGGTTTATGAAAAAGCTTCGTAGGATTTGTGCAGTATTCTCATGCCAGTCTGTATCAGACAATTCAGTGTGTGTGTGTAGTTTATGAAGCTGATAATGTCTGTGTTGTACAACATATTCTAAAGAGAAACAAATAGAACAAAAAAGAGAGAGCAGAACAATGAGAAATAACTGAATGTGAAGAACCAAAATAAAGAGGAAACATGGTGGGGGAAATGGGAAGGGGAAAGCTGAAAAGAAAATGGAAATTTTGTCTTTAAAGAAAATGATGGATAAGTGTTAAACCAGTTTCTCTTTAAGCTGTATCGCTTCCTGGAAATGCCACAAGGCATAGGCATAGTTACCAAGAGGATAGATCTTTTCTTCCCTAAGGCTTGAAGCAAGAACATTTTGTTTTACAGGACACGGGGAACTTTTGGAATTTCTCTGTGGTTGTTGATGTTTCCTTGCCTTGCTTCTTGAAAATATTTTCCTTTATTGGTTTATTATTTGTATCATAGTAATGACCTTCTTGCTCAGTTCTTCCAAGAAAATAAATGTTGCATGCCGGATAATTGTGAAATATTCAATACTTTGTCTTCAGAACTCCTTTAAGACTGGATCTCTGTGAAACCTTTTAATTCATGTGATACACATCTTCCTGATGACTTATTGTTGTTATTTTGATGGCTTATTGTTGCTATTTTGCTATTTCGCTCCATGGCTCAGCCTTTCCCAACTACACTTCTTTTGTCTTGAGCATAGAACTTGTTTACCTTGTTTGGCATACCTGGATTTTTCCTCAGCTGATAATCATCAAAATGCCTCTAAGAACTTTTGGTAGATAAATTACCAATAGCAAGCTCGTGTGAAATAACATGTTTATCTTGAAATCATTTTAATGCAGTTTTGTGTCAAACCAACTCTTCCCACCRATTCTGTTATTTACTAGATTTTGCCAGGGTGTGTTTTAGTATTACCATAGTGTTAAGAGAGATAAGGAATTCAAAGTTTTCTCTCACCAAATAATTCCTGTTTAACATAGTATTGAGAGAAAAATGTCCCTCTGAAGCAGAGGAGTGGATCAGAAGGGATGCTTTGTGGAGTCGTATATCCAAAATCTGGTCAGGTTCCTACACCAAGAAGCTCTTACAAGAACACATATCTGCACTGGCTATAGACAGCATCTGAGATCACCCTCCTGGCCCTAAAGTGTCCTGTTTCCTCTGCCAGTAGCTGTCTCTTCATATTGCCCTATTCTTCCTTGTGTTGGCTGCACAGCCTTTGTTGCAGAGGTCGCATGGTCCTGTTGAAATCAGTGTATGTGTATGTATGTGTATGTATATGTATGCACGCTCATACACAAATACACTCRAATATATACATTGTGTTTGACTTTTTCTATTTATCTGATTCTACAGTACAAAGAAAAAGCGAGCTATTGTCTTTCTGCTTCAATCCATGACAGGAAATGATATTTGAAACTTCAAAAATGCCTATGTGATAGAAATAGGTATTCCCCTCTCAGCTCCAGATTTTTACCTTTGTCCTTTCTTTTCTTAATTGTTGTAACTTTTGTGCACTGATCTCACAAACATTGCAGTGACCTGTAGTTTCTGTGTATTTGACCTTCTCTTTGCACTTTTGCAGRAATGTTATTAAATAGAAATACAGTTCAGTAACTAGTGATGTTTCTAGCAGATTCCTCCTTAGGAGTATTTGAGATAAAACCAACCATTTCCAAAAAAAGAGAAATATTTTTTCCAGTAACACTCAGCATCTTTTTCTGCTGGACTCATTATAGAGGTGAAATTTCCAGCTTGTCACTTGGTCCACTTCAATAGTCCAACAGTGCTCTTGGAGAAATTAGAGCAGAAAATAGGTTATCAATAGAAACAAGATATTTTTTTCCTTTTTAATGTATTTACATTCATCATTTATTTTAAATGCTGCAGACATTCAGAAAGATAGTTTTTAAGCGGAAAAAACTGTTGCATCTATATTTTTGGAAGTAAGTCAAAGCTTTGATATAGAGATGAGATAAACCCATAGGAATTCAGCTTCATGYGAACAGGCTTGAGTTTCTTTTGCTGAAATATACCAGCTGTAAAGTCTGTGGCCACACACAGCATCTGCAGACTTAAAGGTAAGCTTTCTTTTGGTCATATGCTGATTCCGTACTCCAGACCTATCTGGGAGGTGGGGTGACCTTACATGTTAAAAAAAACCCCAGTATTCAGTATAATAAAAATAACACCTTTGAGTTCGGCAGAGTATCTGTCTCTGTCCTTGCAATTCCCTTTTTCCCCCTGTAGTTGTAATATTTTGTYGGAATTTAGCTGCTAAAAATTGCCGAATGATTTTTATAAACTGAGCGTGTTTCACAGTCACAGAGAAAAAWCCTTGTAAAGAGGATGTGGCACATTTATTCCACATGGTGATGACAGACTGGGCAATGGATTAGACTCAATGCATTAACAGAACCATCTCCATTTTCCTGATCCAAATTCTTATCCAAATCCATAATTTTCAGTTTTGTATCATGAAAAAGGAAAATGTTCTTTTATGGATGCTGGATTGCAGCTAATTGTTTTTTTCTGAAAAGTTTYAGCACTCAAAATGATCTTAACTTTTTCACCAAACTCCAAATTCAGTAAATAAACAAGCAAATAAAAAGAATCAATAAAAGAAAAATATTTACTAAGATTAGATGTTTGTGGCACTTCATTTCACACTTCGGTCACCAGGCAACCCCTTCCTTCAGATACTAGGATTGAAATTTACAGCTTGGCACCAAGATATAGGCTGCTAACCAGAAGGGGAGACATCTGTCTCTGTAAGATGGACTAGTGAAGAAAACTGCTCTGTATGAGGTAGTCTGACATGGSTATACTAAAGTAAAGGGTAGTGGTCCACATTTATCCATCATATAAAAGTCAACCTTCATGAGTCAGGCTCAATGATTGAGAAAGGATCTTTTTTAATGCCTCACAAAGTTTTCATTTAGACTTTATATCTTTTACTTCTCAYCTTTTCTGTATGAACTTATCTGTTTCATGGCAGGTAAATCATTGAAGAATAATAGATGTGTAGTTGCCCATGGACACATGGCATTTTGTGACTTATATCCAGTAAAATATCCTGCATATAATTAGATTAAAATAACTCCCCAATTTTTTTGGAATTTTTAATTACATTTGAAAGTTCATATATACCACCTTAAGCTGTGTAAGGCCTGAAAAAGCAGATGCCACYTCCTCTTCCACCACACATCAGAAAGGTTACTTGAAGTCCTGCAAATAGGAGTAAATTACTGGAAATGGCACACTCACAACAGACAAAATGCTGTGCAAACTTACTGGATTTTGTATTTTTTAATGTTGTGAGGAACAAGAGGGAAACATTTGAGTACTTCTGAAAGCTTATTTTAGAAAATTTCTCAGTTTTATTAGGGGTGATACCACTGTAAGTTAGTAGAACTAACATCACAAATTTTGTTGTGTTTGCTATGTRTGACTGTACAAGGCAGTTTATGAGTCAGAAATTAAAAAAAGTATCTGCCTTCTATCTTTGTGAGCCCAAAAAGGTTAAAGGGCATTTTGATTAATTGTTTACTTATGAAGAAARTAGTGAGGTCTCCAGTGGAGGTGTGCTGGTATCAGCATCAGAATTGTTCCTGGAAATGAAAAACAGTTCAAATCTTGGCAGAGTTTTCTGGTCAGGTTACTCTTTAGTGGCTCAGCTTGTTTAACTGTGTGAATCATAGACTCWACTCCCTTTTCCCACTCAGARTATCTCTGTTCTGTYTCCTTAWSTGTGGTTSTTATGAATAATAAAGAYGTCTTTGGTCCATCAGGGCCAGYTATGTGTTTACGTTCAACAGTGCAGTAGCATGTTCAGCAAAGCTCTATAATGCTATACTTCAGGGTTGTGTATACTGGTCCCAAAGACTGATACATTTCCAATTCCTCTGTTAGGTTTCTTTCTGCCTCTTCATGTTCTGGGTTTCATTTCCATGGTTTTCCGTTTTATAAAAGTGAGTACAGCAGGTAAGCAATAAATAGAATATCTAAGCACAAGTTTTCTCTAGTATCTTAAAGTTCACATCAACTGTTGTAATTCTTTCCTACATGGGGTCATCTGAAGCTGTTCGATTTTTCCTAAGGTACCTGGAGGAATTACCATCAAGTATCCAAAACCATTGTGTCTTGGTCATTGATGTTTCTCAGYTGGGATCTCAAATTCTGTTTTATGGGGTATTTGCTACACTGTTGTCACTGCTCCCCTAACGTTTTCAGGGGAATMTCCTTGAATTATTTAACCTGTTAATCAATATTTATCACATTGGTAAAATTTCACATCTTGAGGGAGTGAGACTGTCTGTAAAAATTCAGCAAGCGCAGCACRCGCAGTCACAGGTGAGTGTTTACACTCCTGTGGGAGTCTGGTAATTGTATATTGTATACCTTCAAAAGGCAAAGCAAATTTCTTTCTATCTTTATCTTGTGAGGGGACTATAAAGAACATATCTTTTACATCTAGCACTGCCATCCATGGGTGTGCAAGTGCTTGTACTGTGGCTGTTAGGTTTGCAGTATTGGGTATTGCAGCTGTTAGTGGGGCTCTGTTGGCACTTAAGCACTGGTAATCATTGTTAGTTGCCATCTTCTGTCCAGTTTTTTGACTGGCTGAACCAGTGAATATGGGGAATGGGTTCTGGAGAGGATTTCATATCCATGTATTTCTTATGCTAATTACTAACAGTGTGAACTTCCACTGCATAGTYAAGACTGTATGAGCAGCTGCCTGTCTCCTTGTAGTATTCTGTGCCCTGACCAATTAATCAAATCTTTACAATGAAGAGGAAATGCATGTGAAGGAAAGAGACTGTAAAATCCTTCAGGGAATGAACTAGAATGCTTAGAAGAGAGTTATGCAATACAAGTGAGGATAAATAYATACTTATTTAGGGCACTTAAAGTCTTTTCAGTTCCTGTGTACCATGTASTTGCCTGCACATTTAGGCCTTAGAGATAAATTCTGAGGTCTATTAACAGGGTTTATTGACAAGCTTGAAATTTTACCTTTTCTTTTTTTGTTTATCTGATTTCTGTTGGAAAACTGTAGTTACTTAGAACTGGAGTTATGAGGGGAACAGGTGGTGTTTGAAAAATTCCAGCAGGAATTTACTCCTCCATGTCTGTTTGGCACATGAATACACACACTCTGCAGGAGAAAAAAAGCAAAGCTGTCCCAAAATCTGTTTGTGTTAATGTAACTACATTGAAGATTATAGAGAAATAAGGAGAATGCATGTGTGAAAMCCACTGTGTTATGATTTTCATGTAAGCTATTTAGGATAAGAATAAATCCACAATTAGATAATACACAGTTGCATAAATAGAAAACTTTAAACAGAGGAGCCTTGTCCTCCACACTGAAGTGGAAGTTTAAATTCACAATCTCTCACTTAAAGATACTTGCCTCTTCTTAAATGTGCAAATCTTTACATCAARCATTTCTACAGAGTGAATTGTAAAGGGAGAAATAGTTCAGACAATACTATACAGATTAGCATTTAAACATGTCCTTAACCCAGGGCAAGCCTATGGCAATTCTGTCCTTGTGAAAGCAACACTTTTACATCCCRTTTAAGCATCTTTTCACTCACAAGGTCCTCATCTATTCACGGATTGTAAATACTAGTGGGAAGCTTCTAAAATATGCTTTTAGGTCCTAGAAGTGACATTGCTACATGATTCAGTTGTGATGTTGTAAAAGAATGTGCAGTTACACAGAAATGTCTTTACTACCTGAGGAAGTACTTCTCTGTGTGAGAGGAATGCGCTATCTCAGCACAGAAATATAATTACACCCTTTCTTTTCTAGTCTGCACATCAACAGGATTTGCTGGAGAGGTTGTTTTCAGCTGTCATGTCTTTCTTGGAAGTTATATCATTACATAGTTTCAGACATTTAAAAAAAAGCCCACAGCACCGATTACAATTCAGCCAGTGGTATTTAATGATCACTAAAAGTGCCAAATCAAATCTGTAATGAGACTTTTCAATTCAAGCACCCTTATCTTTGTTTTGTCTCTGCTTTTTACAACCTAGAGCGAAGACTGGCCTTTCAAATACCCTTTCTGTATGCATCCTATGATACAGCACTGCCCAGATTTAGTGAAGTTCAGTCTGCTAAATTGCACTAAATGACTGAAATTTTGCTTCAGTGCATTTTTTTTCTTTCTACAGAACATCTTAGTGTTCATTACTCTGTTGTGCTATTCACTTGGACTTATGAAAGGATGAAGGTGGATTCTTTCACATAGTCCCATCACTGTCCCATTTCTTTTATTTTTAAACTCCAAGAAGGCTCCTTAGGAAGGGAAGTTCCTAGACCACTGCTGCCCTATCTTTTTTCATCAGAGCAGCATTCCACCCAGCCATGAAAGCAAAACACTGTCCCAAATAAAGATCTTAGYTCAACCTCAGACTGGAAAGGAGGCTGAATTTTAACCTCTAACATGTTCTGTCCTTTTTATATACTGGTGTTGCCAGATTGGCTGCACAACTTAGGTTGTGAGCAGCAGTAGCAGAAGAGAATGTTCCACCCTGCAAAGAAAATCATACCACAGAAAGCACCAGAGGGACATTGGCTCATTGGACATAAGCTGATAGGGAAGAAGAAGCAAAAGGGATACAATGGAAGCCAGGGGCACCACTCAAGTGAGTTGTTTTTTGTGATAAAAAAATTAAAGATTAGAATTAAAGATCACATTTTACAGTAAAACATGGGTGTCATTACTATAATATAATACTTGACTTTACCATGCTACCTTTAATTTTTTCCTCTCCTGGTCATTTAACCATTTTTTTTCTCCTGTTCAAATGTTTTTGCTGGCTGGCTCTAGCTTTCCACAATGCCATAAAGCTCCTGGGACTTATCTATGGCTTAGTAAAAYTCCATTCTCAATAGGACTCCAAATGCATATTTTCTCCATCTCTTCTYGATCTCTTCTCTTCTGCTTTGCTCTGTAGAGATGATGTGATATGGTTGCTAATAATTTATTTAATTATTCAGAAGACTTTAACATGCAGAACATTGACATTGTTGATCAAATAGAGAGGGAAAAGTTATTAATCAATGCAAAAGAAGGTGAAGAATTATCTAAATTGAACAGACTACAGTATTTCTTTGCTACTCAAACTCCCTGCTCAGCTCTGCCTTTTTTGTTGTTGTTGTTTTTTGGGTATTTTTTTAATTCATGAGCAAACTCCATGATAATCCTGATGTATAGAATGACTGTCAGCAATGTATTTGCTACCTTTCTGCTTAAAGCTTGCTACTTCTGCAAAAAACCATCAGCAACTCCACAAGATAATCTTTGCAAGGTAAATTCACTTGCAGTGAACTTTATGGCAAAAACGCAACCAGTACAAAATGAGGGTAAATTACAGTTAGAATAGGTATCTTTCACTGTGTAGTCACTGAGATTTTGTCACATCCCCATTCTTCTCAGTGGGAAACTAAGTCTTGTAAGGCCTGCCTGTCCCTTTTATTTTATGATGACTCTTATGAGCCAGACTTTTTCCACATCCTTAGATCTTTTGTTTTACTCTTGCACAACCAGCCCAGTWCCAGCTTCACAGTGTTTCACTGTGGATCACAATGTACACGTTATGCCATAGAATTACTAAAACCTAATTGATATCTGGAATATCTGAAAAAAAGACATAGACAAGGGTGACATTCAGGAAGAAGCCATTTGTGGTGACCCTGGATTATGTAAATCAGGAAGTGATGGTTACACCAGCTGAAGTGATGGTTAGMGCTCTTTCAGCTTTATCAGCCTTTGCACTATTCCACTCAGGTCCTTGAACTTCCTTCTTAGTTTCAGGGGTATCTTCATGTTTTTACGCTGTTCATACCATTTGCTGTTCAKGGAAGGACTCATTGATGACATCTTTTTACATGCAAGAGCAGGAAGCCTTTTCTCAAAAACATATGTAGGAGAAGGGAATACAGGTGACCTCGTCCCTGATAAGTAACAGCTGTGTTAATTACTAATACAGCCTCACCCCTGATGAGTCACAGCTATAACCAATAAAGATAAGTGTGATAAAAGGGAGTGGGTGAGCTAGTGAGGAGACTCAGAGAGGATTATGAATATGAGGATCATGAAGAAGGAGGAGGATCCTGGGCAGAGACAATCACTGCTGTGAGGTCAGTCTGGGTCTGCAGTTGGAGCCTGTTGTTGGAACCTGCAGTCACAGTCTAGCAGGGTAAAAGCCTTCAGTCAGAGTCTGTAAACTAATACCTGCAGTCATAGTTCAGCAGGAAATACCCAGCAGTCAGAGGCTGCAAGGGAAACCTACAACAGGAGCTTGCTGCATCCCGAGTCAGTGAATAGTTGGTGGCTCAGCTGTAGAGAGGAATAAACCAGGACCCTTTTCATGCTGTGATGAACAAGAAGTCTGTGTCYGGGCTCATTTCTACCTTCTAACAAGAGGGCTGCTGCAACACACAAGCATCATATTTTCTATGTGTCAAATCTCTGCAGAGCCCTCTGTGATTGTGATAGTATTAGCACTAGTTTGTCCTAACTTACAGAATTTTTTCTCCACCCACCCCACAACAATTTGCTGTGCAGAGGCACTGGAACTGAACTGATTACTCTAGTGTTTACAATACTTCAGAGTTATGATTTTTATTATAAGTCAAAAGGAGACCTGTTATCTTAGCCTACTCCAGASTTCATGATAAAATAAAGTCCTCTTTTCTGAATATGAAAATGTCAGTAAATTTATGCAGACATATTTCTCATTACCCAGTGGTATCTTTGCAAAAATAAAATGAAATCTTTCATTTCTTTATTTTCCATCTCAAAGTGAAGCTTCCAAAAAAAGGAGCGTGCTTGTTATGATAAAATTGAAAGGGAGAATTACATAGAAGCCAAGAATATATTAGGTGAGATTTTGCCAGTTGCAAATGTTTGYTTGCAAATAATAAACTCTGCACAAAGGAAACATATAATGAATTTKCTGGGGAAGTCTGTATTTCCATGGACATGTTTTAAGTGCTTTTGTGAAATAAGATCAGTTACTTAACAAATAAAGGTGCAGAAATGAAAGTCTAATTTACTGAACAAAATAAGTGTTTGACTCTGTCAAAATCAAATGTTTAAGGAAGATGGAAGCTGCATTTAACACATGACATACCAACATTAACAATTAGAAAAAAAATATCAGTGTGTAACTAAATTTGACAGTGTTTCAGAATTTGTGGTTCTTACATACCATGCATTTACAATGACCAGGAASAGTAATAGCTTCCTCATACAAAAAGGCCTATTGGGAAATTGGGGTAAACCAGGCAGAACAACTGAATKCTGTCCTGGGAAAGTCAGTATCTTGATTCCAATAAAAAAGGGTGTGCAATCACTGTTAACTTT
Source organism: Mixornis gularis (assembly GCA_003546035.1). Classification (NCBI taxonomy): domain Eukaryota; kingdom Metazoa; phylum Chordata; class Aves; order Passeriformes; family Timaliidae; genus Mixornis; species Mixornis gularis. The sequence goes on along the minus strand of QVAJ01000217.1, from coordinate 348,371 downwards.
ATGGTTAGAAAAGCTGCAACTTAATGAAAACGATCTAGTAGTTTTTGAGACAGCAGTAAATTGCATGAAATGAAATGGACTCCAACTTTTTTTTATTATTATTGCCTAGTTAAAAGACTTGAGAGTCATATCACTGTGTGTGTTTGTATAATCCCTGTGAGAACATGTCTTCACTAGTGACTGTGGCTTCTGAAAAGTCTTTCATTAAATGTATAAAACTAACAGTACTTATACATATCAGAAGAGAAAACTACATTATCAAGGAAATTTAGTAAGATACCTCCTACTGATCTAAAAAGGGATATGAAGCTTAAACCCTTTCTAAAAATATTGTGCAATGTTGTGGAATAAGGGGAACCTGCTAAGGCTATTTAGACATGAACATATCATAACACCCTGTTGTTATTTTCRTTATAATGATTTTAGAGGGAAAGTGCTTTATATTCACCAATGTTTTGATAATCTGGAAGTCTTAACCATTTCTTTAGAAATGGTGGGAGTGAGTTCCTTAACAGAAGGGAAATAAGAAAGCTGTGCTGCCAGTAGCAATTTGAAAGTGTTCCCGCAAATCTTTGAGATACAAATGACATCCCATTTGCTTTATGCACCAGATGACATTATAGGCCAAATCTTTCCCTGTCTATAAAATATGCCTCAATGTAATAAGGTAGGAATAATTTGTGGCAAGATTTAAACTTAAAACATGAAATGGATGAAAGAGTAAATGAGAAGGAGAAGAATGCGGTGCTGAACAACAGAACATGGAGACAAAGGAAGCTAAGAGAATTTTCAAACCAGAAAACTAAATTGCATGCCAGGCAAAATAGCAAGTGCCTACTCACAAGTTTGAGAACGTTCAGTTACATTTATTTGTCATTGACTTTCCTCCTGAGACATATATGCACAGATGGTTAGTTACTCTGTTGAAAAGTATTATATTAAAACTAATATATGTAAACCAAAGATAAGTGGGGAGGGGGTCAGTCCCTGAAAAAAATGTAATTTTTTTGATTGAATTATTGAATTTGAAAGAAAATTATAGTTTAATCAGGCACGAAGCAGACACAGAATTTATGTTTGTTTGGTACTTTGACTATAGAATCAAAAGGTATTAGTACTCTGCTAATATTCCAGAGGGCATTATTATTTTTCAGGGTAAATTTCCCTAAGTGAAAGGCCATAATGCAAAAACATGGCAACCTTTTTGTTCAATCTGTTTTACTGGCGGAGAGTATAATTCCACTAACTTGTTCCTATGAATAAGAATTTCCAGTCAGCCCATTGCTGGTTCAGAGTGAACCTCAGCAAATCTATAGATGATAACCAGAGCTTAATGACATTTGGCAGTTTCATGGAGCTGTATKTTTTTTTTTTTGTTTTAGCTTGTGGTATCTCAAGTAGGAATTAACTAGAAACTTAAATGTTAAGTGCAATTCTAACACTGGCCACGAACTGTCTGGAAAGAAAAATTTAAATTAATCTGGTAAAAAGCCAAAGCATACTTCTTTGTGCAGCACAATTTTGGTGGGCTAACTTTTGAATAGAAACTTGCTGTGTTTGATTATTTATAGCATCTCATTTACATATGCAATCCAGCTAATTCTGTGTGGAAATGTCTTTCAGAATGTGTATTTGCAAATGTGCATTTCTTCAAGAAATAAGATATAAGCATTAACTAAAATAGTATCTGTTTGCCTCTCCTGCAACACTTACAGTCAGACTTCTATAGGAGTCATGTTGTCAGAATATTTTTCTAAGTAATTATGGAAAGAAAAATAGAAAGTTCCAACTCTTTAGCAGAATTAAAATTGAAATAAAAAGACCCAATAGGGATTAGGTAAAAAAACTATTAAAATATTCTACATTGCCAATTTGCTTCTATAAATGAGACCCTTAGTGAGACTTAAAGGCCTAGAATTTGCCAGCAGTAAGAAAATTTACAGAAAAGGTAGAGAAATCTGTTGCTATTTTTGTCATTAGCATTTCTTAAGACTGATTATAAAATTCCTGAGATTAACCTTGTCTGAACAACAAAGATATGAGTAAGTCATGTTTTGAAAGTGGTTTAGTGAAAGGATTTATCTATGCTGAAGTCATATATGTAACTTGCAGGATAAGTAATTTCTCTGCTGCTGTACCTGGGCTGTTGCTCAGAGCTAAGCCTGGCTCAATGAGGCGCAGCTTTGGCATCTCCATAGCACACTGCCTTTTATTGCTGTGACTGCACACAAGCTGTCAGTATTGAAGTTCAGATATTATTTTTCAAGATAAGAATGAAAGTCTATCTAACCTCCATCATTTTCCTATATCTTAGTAGACTGATGTGTGGAGACTTCTGATCTGAAGGTTTTAAAAGCTGTCCTTTGAGCCTGTCCATAGCCCGAGGTGAGAGCCAGTAAGACGATATGCTTGGAAATGATCTTACAAATATGCACTTTAGGGCCGAGAAAGCTACATAAAAATAACACATTAAATTGCTGGCAATTTGGGAAATTATATAACAAACAGGTACAACCATTCTGTCTGAGAACAGAAGAAATGTCCTACAGCAAGTACAAGGACAAAAAATAATTATATGAAGGCAAGAAAGGTAAAAGAAAAGTCTTTTACCTTTCAGTCATTTCCACTGTGACATTAGGCAGAAACTGTTAACAATGACTGAGACGTATATGGAGCCATAGTTTCCTTTGACTGACTTGATGTACACCAATGACTCCCTGGGCAGATCCTGGTGCTGTCATGTGATGCAGGACACCTATGTGCTGCACAGTCCTGAAATGGTGCAGCTGTATATATTCCTGGTATCACAAGCTAAATAAGTACATTAAGCATCTCCTGAACATATCAGCAGACTGTTGTAAAGGCAAAAAATAGTACAATCCTTTTTGGTAGTTAAAAAAACCTTTTTGCTTGTTTGTTTTTACACAATGCCTTAACCAAAAGAGTTTGGAATTAAACTGAAGGCATGATTTTTGGTTTAGTAACAAAAGCAGTGCTTCAGCTCACTCTCTGGTCACAACACAGCTCTTCATAGGGCTTCATTTTCCAACAGAAAGGATGGTTTTGGCTAAAAACCACATAGTTCTGGAACTGAATGGTATTTTGAGTGGGTGGCTTTTCTTTTTTCTTTGGGGAAGTTCAATCTCTTTGTTTTATCTGGCAAAAGGAAATTGATATCTGGAAACAGTATCACAATATGACGTAATGTCTTGAATGCAAAAATTCCAAGAGATATTTACATGCACTGAAGCAGTATATATTTTACTGAGGAGAGACTATATCTATGCTGCTAAGAAAAAAGAATCACTTTTAAGTGTCRTTGGCTCAGACAGATTCCTGTTCATCACACAACTAGAACATCTTGAACTCCACAGCTGAAGTCTTATTAAAAAGTTTGTTTGGTTCAATGTTTCTRCACAGGTGTATGTTTTTATATACATGTACAGACACTGGCTGGCTGTGTTTAAAATTAGTAATTGAATATCAAATACATTCTGAAAGTCATAGTGGCCCAGACTTGCATCATACATAGTAAAATTTAATGACCTATTCATCATTAATTTATTCCTTTGACTCTCTCCCAGCAACTGCATTTGTCACAGTGTGTCTGTAAAGTTTGGAATATGAAGGAGAGGAAGGGCTTGAAGGCTGAAAATACAGTTTTACAAATTACGTGACTGACTGTAGGTAGACCCAGGAAATTATGTATATTAAGAGACTGTACATAAAAGGAATCCTTTTGCTTTTTAAAAACTCTTTACTTATTCAAATATATTCCCATAGTCTGTGTTTCAGCTTGCCATGCTTTAATAGGGTTAATGCTTCTCTCAAGCGAAGTATTTCAATAATTCAATTCATGTGTTTAAAATTTATTAAAAGCCTTTTGAAAGCATTTAAAAACAAGACTGAAAAAGGWAATTACCTATGCTCACCACTTCTAGTACAGTCTTGTCCTTTATTTTGACATTGTCTTGATTTATCTGTATTTTGCCTATTTGTTCACATGTTTATATGGGAAGTAGCTCATATTTATTCAGGAGTAGTTTTCTGGAGGTCTATGCAAATGCTACAGATGTATATGTAGTATAAATAACATCCATTAGAAAAAAGTAGAATTTCTCCTTACTTGATGTACTATAATTGGAATTCTTTTTGTCGAAAACACAAGCGARGAAAATGATGCAGAGTAGAGAGTATTTGTGAATTCCTTTGCAGACCATGATTAATTTTCCCAATTAGATCTTTGGGCAAGAAAAACTGATAGAACACCTTATATTCCCAGTAAAAAAAAAAAAAAATGACAAAAACCTGGTCTTTGTATCTGGATAAACCTGACAAAATCTTCCTGGCTATTCTTTTTGGACAGTACATTTTTTTCTTATGTGAAAAGTCCAATTTCTGAAGTCTATTATGAATTTGAAAGAGTGCAAGTTATCCAGTAAATTATTTCCTGAAATAATAATCCTTATGTTATATGAAGCATAAATCCTTGATAATAATAATATTAATAATAATTATTATTTCTTCCATGAATTCTATTTGCTGTCATTACTCTTCAGACAATGCATAAAACCAACTCATTAGCACCCAATGAAGACCAATAAGGTCATGCATAAGCAGTTTGCTGTGCAGTACTCCTTAGACAAAGTTACTTAATAATTTTTTCCATTGTAGAAATACATTTAAGAAATAAAGGATAAATCCTAATTCACYTGAGTTAAGGAGCATGCTGTCCTTCTAGGACCAAAATAAAATCATTGCTTTTAAGCACAAAGATTAAACATGTTGGAATRTAATTAGGGTAGGTTTTGGTGATTTGGCAGCAAATACGGCAGTGGTACCCTGGTCTCTGCACGGAGAAGGAGTGACACAGCAGCACCCCTGGGAGTGGTTGCTCTCTCAACATTGCTCTTTCTGTGAGCATCCCTGTAGAAATCTCTGGGAAATAAAGGAGGAAGTGGGTACAAGTCTGGGTCAAGAAGTACCTGCACAATTTTTAGGCAGCTATCACACTGTTTAACCTTCCAAGTGGCCAGTATAATGGGAACCTCTAACATTCCCTAAAAAAAATTTCRAAGAGGAAACAGTGTTAAAAGTCTTGGTTCTATTTCCATGTCTGTAAAATGTAATGCTTAACAGATGCAAACTGGAGGAGGAGAAAGGAAGAGGTCAGATTCCATCTTCTAACAAATCTGCAGAACTTTCTACTTTACAGGAGTGAAATATTTCTTTATGTTTACAGCATAATCTGTAAGGATGGCTGGGTTTCTGCTTATTCTTTCAACATATTTTCTCCTGAAAAATGTTGTTTCAGCTTGCTACTATTGGCAATACTACTTCTCATTTCCTCTCAGATATTCAGTGATGTTGAAGACTCAAGTGACTAATAGCCAGTTTTTGTGGATGTTGTTGGCAGTGGAGTTCAATATACTAAGGTAAAGCTCAGATAGCAGTGATTCAGAGTGTGTTGCTTCTCCAATTTCCTTATCTCYTGAGATCCCAACAGCTCCAGCAAGGGCCAGTAGCAGTACACAAGATGGCAAATACATGTGTCTTTCACAGCTTCCCCTGGGACAATTTGGGCTTTGACTAAAGAAAGAGACACTGAAAACTTCATTTTATTTCATTCTGTAATTGAACTGGCTTGAACCAGACAATAAGCAGATGTTTATAGTCCTCACACAATAGAACAGCAGCAAAAGATTGGGAATGTGTGCTTACTGCTGTGCTTYCCCCACAGAATCTTAAACGCCTAAACATTAAACCATTAAACAATGGTTTAAACTTGATAAGAACAGAGTAGTGTCTGGTTTTGCCATTAAATTACTATGAAGCTGAGTCTACTTCTCTGTGGGAGACTACGAAGGGATTAGTGCCTAATCTACTAGATACTTAGATAGGAGATTGAAATATTTGGAATTATCCATACTGCACTGGTGAGAAGATGATATATCAGATACAAACATTGATTCAAGAACAGATACAGTTCCAATTCTTCTCTACAGTGTTAACAGCAAAACAGAAGTATCGTTGAAGAGAAAGCAAACACTTTTAGTCTCAGAATCACATGAAAGTCATGGCTAGGGTGTTTCTTGAACGAAACTGTCAAGTGTTGCTTCAGTCCAGTCTGGGGGGAAAAAACCAAAAAGTAAGAAAAAATTAAAAAAAAGAGAAAAGACAGAAAAAAAGAGAAAAAAAAATTCCACCTTTCATGAGACAGTTTTGCTCACATTTCACAGAACTTTAAACTTTGTCTTACTCTGTATGACAATTACCATGAGCTGGAGATTAGAGACAAATTTGCAAATATGGAAACTGCAGATGAGTAAGTTAGTCAAATATGAACTTAAAAGTAACTATCTTCTGCAGAAAGAATATATATAATGAAAGACTGGACAAAGGAACATGTACCTTTAACATGATGTCRAAATATATTAAAGGTGTAAATTTATGATATGTCATGTTCAAAAGTGGTACTTATCAGCTCCGAAGTCACCCAAAGGTATTTTAAATGCTCAAGTAGCCCATCTCAAAATAAATTTGATATGATTTACTTTGTAAATAGCTCTCATGATCCTTTTTTTTTTTTTTTTTCTTCTCTAGCTCTATTAAAGGTTTTCATTTGAATCACTAATGTATAAAGATTCTGATGTACGGGCATACTAAGAACACTGCTTGCAAAAATCAATTTTTATGGGGAGGAGGTTTATAATCACCTGGAAAACATAGAGGGTCCCTCGATATGTCAAATATAGGGGTACAGAAACAGCAAAAATGTACCTTGAGTTTTTGATGTCTTGTTTCCAGAGCATAGAGAAATGTCAGATTACCCTTAGGTAAAGTTGTTGAGAAATGGTGGAAGATAAGAGACAGCAGCTTTCTAAAAGTACTTGCATCATCTCTGATTGGGACACAGAGCAGATGATGATCCCTCTCTAGAACAATTTCTAGAGAATGGCTCATTTTCAAAAGCCATAAGAAATTTYCCCGGCAAATACAAAATCCTTTATTGTCAAAACTGTTGTTAAACTATTGTCTTAAGTACTTAAGGTGCTCAAAATGAAAAATCTTTGGGAAAGTATCCTTCACACAAGTGTAAAAAATTAATTGAAACAGGATGGGCTATAKTAAAAGTTAATACAGTCATGCAGTAACTTTGGAAGATGCAAATTTTGAGTTCATCCATAACAGAAAAAGATCAGATAACTGAAAAACATTYCAGGCCTTCCTCCTTTTTGTGTTTTTGTTGTCTTACCTTTCCCTTTCTTTTATAAAATTTACTAAGTTTTGGGCATCTCCAATAAATATTCTCTGAAAATTGTCAGTAATAGATACACAGATTAGAGACAGAATATTTGAATGATCAATTTCCTGCTACATCAAGCAAGCAGTCAGGGGATAGGAGGTCCAGAAGATGAATAGAGTATACAAATATTGTATTCATTTGCCATTGGGTGGATTTTTTTCTCCATTAATTAATTTCTTGTTGCAAATACATCTATTTTCATCTTCACAATGACCTKTGACAAAAAGTTCATAATTTATTCAGAATTATTAAAAACAATCCCTTCATTTAAAGATAATTTTTCTTTGTGTTCAGTTTCTTTTCTTGGTATTCCTTACTTTGTATATTCTTCACTATTCAGAGATCTATTGTACTAAGCTAATGGCAAACCCTTTTGTGATATAGGTGAATCCTGGTGAGCCCATCATTCTGTAGCACAGCGTTATTAAGCTCTGCAGAACTGGCTCGTTTGCCTTTGTGTCGTTTTAGAATAAAGGTATAGATCTCCCTTCCTGTTAACCATGAGGTTTAGACATCTGATGATCAAAGTAGCTGAGGAGACATACCATTCTGTTTGCCCTTTCTTGTAAAACTTGAAGTCTCACACTTGATRGTCTCTGTTCCCTTTGCAGATTTATTTTTTCTTGTTTATTTCCTCTGCTCACTTTATTTTCTTCCCAGTGTTTCCTGGGAATTCCTCTTTTCTACACACGGTGACTATTACGTTGCCTTCTTTGCTTTATGAGCTGAAACAACAGCTAACAAGTATGCAGCCTATCATCAAAGGCTGTAATTAACAGCAAGCTTCCATATACTTACAGAAGTTACTGCATGTTTTCCTACATCCCCATGGTGAAAAAAACCTAAGGCTGAGAATGGTAGAGTGGCTTCAGTGAAGCTAATTGCAACCTTCCATAGATTTCAAATAGAGGGCCATCCATCTTGGCTCAGCTGTGCACAGATTTGCATGATATCTGTTATGCAGTGTGCCTGGAAAGTGTYGAGTTAAGCACTTTAAAATCTGAATGCGTAGCAACAAAGGAATTCTAGAGGATTCTTTTCACCACAGACCTAACTTTGCGAATGTTTTGACACAGGTAGTTTAGAAAACTATTTATTTATGCCTGGAGGAAACACAGCTGGGAGATCTTAGGTCATGTCTATATAGGYTGTATCAAGTTGTATCTCATTGTTCTATAATGCATATAATCAAAAGATACACAAAAATACACAGAAGCAAAACCCAGTAACCCAGAAAGTTTGGAGACTTAGCAAAAAATTATAGGTAATAAGATAATTTGTTAGACTGCCTCTGGTCTCCATTTAATGTTTTATATGTTCTTTTTAGGTAATTTTAATTAAGAGGGGAAAATAGCAATAAATGTTAACAACCTAATTTAGTTTTACTAGAGAAAAACTGAATGCAATTAAATTTCTTAAAATAGTTTTAAGCTGAGGCCTGTATAAAGGTTCCTATTAAAAATATTTCTATTTGAAATCTGATTCAGTGCAATGTGCTTCTTACAGTGGCCAGGATTTGGGATAAATTTTATATAAGTGGCAACAAAAACAAACTACAGATTTTTTAAGTTCAAAACTTCTACTGAATTGCTATTATTAATGATCTCAATGGAGTTAAATAGCTCTCCCAGCATGTTTTTGGACTATGAAGGAAGTCAAGTAGGAACTTAGGTCAACTTCTCCAGAGCCAAAGCTCTGTTTCTTAAACAGCTCTAAAGTCTAAAATAAGTACTGGGACACCTTCATGGCTAGGCAACTCTTGTCACACGAGATTTCAGTCTTTTTTATTGCTGTTAAATATTAAATATCTGGTTACCCCACTTTATACCCTATTGTGAAGGCACTATATCACTCATTATATGCCAAGTTCAATGGAATTGTGTCATTCAATGGAATATATGTAATTCCATGGAATTGCTGTGGTTGGATGCTATTTTGAAAACACTCCTAGCTCACAGAGGTAATTGTCCATATATTTCTGTAAATTACTCTAAGATTTATTTTAAACAAGTTACTGGGAGTGTCACTGAATGTTCTAGTAAAAATTAAGATTTGAAGTTATTCAGACACAAGTAGTGTAATCATAAATCCTCATGATGTATGAAATCAACTGAAAAACAAAGATTGCACCATCACTATATTTCCATTYGCAAAAGTTTCCAGAGGTCTTCATTTTCCAACCGTTCAGATCACAGATGACTAAATGGGGTAGATCATTCCATTTTGATTTGCTTCTTAGACTTCATGGTATTTCTCCATGACATTTGTTAGCAGCAGAAGACTTTGCATTTGGTTGGTTGTCTTTTGATATGAAACATGTACTAACCAGCTATAGTCACAGTTCTGTCTTATATTGAACTTAAATTTTTAATTATTAAAAATAATTTTTAATTATGCCAGGATAATAAAAACATTATCTGTTCTTGTTTCTCTCTAACCACTGTGTGTTAATAAAATAAAAGTTCTTTCATTCTTTCAAGACACAGACTTTGTACATTGTTAGACAATTAAAACTTATGCAYAGCCCACAAACCTCCGAGTCATATTTCTTTTCTCAGCTAAACATGCTGAGCTTTTTTCTCACTGTGAACATTTCAGCTTAGTTTTATGTTATGTTCACTATATGTCATTGGTCAAGAAGTTTTATTTATTATAGTGATAATTTTTGTTATAACTCTTTGTAGGAGAATAGCTCTTCATAAATTTTAAATTATGCTTTTTCATGCTTCTTATAAAACTAAGAAAAAACTGTAAATTATAGTGATTATTTATGATTTTTAGAAATGGGGATGTCTCTTCTTCAATTAGATCAATAGAGCAAAAAATCTTCTCTTTGTCGTATGTACACAATTATGTTAAATWCTACTAAGGTATGATTCATTAGTGTGCACTATCCCAGGGCATATTGACCTAGAAGGTTATTACTCAAAAAATACAGAGATGTCTTGGATTTATTTGATCTGTTCTTATTCCCTTGTTCTGATTTTTTCACCTTCTTTTCTTTCCCAACGACTAGGTTCTTACACTTTTCTGCCAATGAATCTTTGAAGCGTTGAGAGGAGGAAGTAGAAACACAAAAAGACTCCTTCAGCAAATAAGCTTGTTATTACCTCATCTTTGATGAATTGTAGTTATCATCAAAGCTAAACCACCTCAATGCATAGCAGTGTCTACCCACTGCCACTGTGTTCTGAGTTTTTATGCAAGTCTTCCTATATTTTCTCTGCATCAGAAACCTGCTGTATTTTATTTGAAGTATAAAATATTAATGAAGTATTATGTGCTGGAAAGTATTCTGCAGGTTTTTATTCATTCCTGGTCCATCCACACTTACAAAAGCATTTGAGGCTATCTTGAATATGGTCCTGTGCTGTACAAGTTATATTCGCAATATTTCACTCCAGTTCCCTGTTCATGTCCCCCAACCTACCCCAAATCTTAATGTCTTGGTTTTATCTCTCAAAAAAAATTCCATTCTCATTCTAAAATAGAAACTCTAAGATATAGGCAAAAAATATATTAAGGTATCCAGACAAAGGATGGAAAAAACTTTTGATAGTAAGTTGCACCCATAATCTGAATTTTGGTACTAGATGATTACTACATTTCTGTCCTAGAGGTCAGACTCCCCCACCAACAACAAGAAAAACTAAAAAATCCAATAAAAAACCAACAAAATAATATGTTCTATTTTTCAGTCACCAAAACATGCAGAATAGAACGGGTGAAATTTCTGCTAAAACAAAGAATTTAAACTCCAATATTTTACTTAAAAATTAACTTTTCCCCAGACATACAAGTAATCCTGGCATACTGGTGGCCTTTCTTACCATTTAATCTAAACTGCTAAGGCCTATTGTAGTTCTCTATTCCCAGCTAACAATGACCTACTTTAAGCTACAGATTTCTGTTAAGTAAAAACCCATTAAAAGAAAAAAAAGTTCCCTCCAGGCCATCTGTTGTTTATTTTTCTATTTGCAGCAAACTGTTCTCTTGGAGAACAAGGGTCAGTCAGCTCCACAAGAAATGGGAATGTTTTGCCCTTTCATTTGCTGCTTTGTAAATAGTAGCAGGTATTACCTTTCCCTCAAAATGTTTAAACAGGTAGAAGTGGGTAATGTGATAATGCAGTCTTTGCAACTATTCGTATTTGAATTTGCTGTAAAACATCAGCTGAATGTGGATTTATGAACTCCTACTCCATGACATTTCTTTTGAAAAAGGGTGCAATTTTCTGATTAATTTTTTTCTTTCATTGTGTGTTTAAGCTTCTGACAAGATAATGGCATGACACATATTATCTTACCAGCATTTTAATATTTATATTTTTTCTTTAGTTTAATTGCATTTTGTTTAGCTAAGAATATATTTTCCTGTAAAAATACCACAATTAAGGTAAAAATGAGCAGTTCAAGTATTGTTTTTCCTTCTGAAAACCCACACCTATTGGCCAGCTGTGGAAAAAAGGTTGAGGCACCTTACCTCATACATTTTCTGTAGCATGAAGAAGAAGAAAATATGCTGGATTTGTGATGATAACTATATACACTGCAGGTATGAAAGGATTTATTTTTTAACTAATTGAAATACAAATATGTACATATCCAACTATTTTTACAAAATCATCTTTTGCAGCATCTAAAGTTAAGGAAGGACAAAACAGTAGGTGGTATTTGAAGATAAGGATAGTGAATCATAGTTGCAGTGAGTAAAATGTTGAGCTTTTAATGAGACATATAAATAATTGATAACACAGCCAATAAGATCTTTCCCCCTCCTTTTAATTTTCTAAAATTGGAATTGTGTGATGAGCAATAAATTTTTGTTTTCATTTATTGTCATGATTAATTGTAAATTTTCTTTATAATGTTCCTCAATCTATTTAGCAGCTAGACATGAATCATAAATCTTGAGGCAAGAAAGAAATATAAACAAAAAATGCRTTATATCTTTTGGTTGCACTCTTCACAATTACATTGATCCCCTTTAAATTAACTTTATTAAAAGCCCAAATTTCTTTAATTCACACTATGTAATCCAAGTTGAACAATGCATAAGATGAAAAAGGTTCTTCAGAAATAAAATTGAAGACCCTGACAGTAATCAATTGTAACTCTATTCATTTCTATAAGCATTTTGTGATGAGCATATTTATATAAAAACTTGGGGAGGTTTGGGGATTTTGGTGGTTAATTGAGTCTACCAGTCAGTCTGTGCTAGTACTGATTATAGAGAAGATTGTCTCTTCTGARGAACTGACATTATTTTGAAGGAATTATGAAACCTCTCTTTGTCAAGCTTTAGTGTTTTACTATCTTTTTTAGTGCCAGTACTAGYTGATATGCTGGGTAAGTGAAGTATTCAAACAATCATTTCCATTCCACTGAATTACTGTCCCAGTAAGTATTTGCATGTTCTGATTATTTTTATCACATTTTGCTTTTGCAGGATAAGCTGGAACCATTAATGTGACAGTTTCAGATGATTATACTACACCGATGCCAGCACAATTTATTTAAGCTACTTTTTTGCATCTGTTCCACAAGACATGCTTGAAAATATTCATCATACTGAAATACGGAAAGCAGAAAGGTCATTGCTTTTGTTTTGATTTCCTCAGCTTCCCCACCAAAATGTAAAGTCAAAGCACATGAATTCTAGAGGATCATGAACMCATTTCATAAATTTTTATACAGGACTATAACCAGAGCTACAATGAGCAGATTTGAAGTAAAGGAACCCTGTTTTAGGAAAGGCATGCATATAGGTCAGAGAAAACCTTTCTGTTTGAACATATGCTGCMGCTATTTTTTTAAATATATAACTTTATTGAATATAAAGATTGGGAAAATGTAGCCTAAGAGTGTAGAAAAATACCAGTCACATCCCTATGTGCTTTCATTCACCTTGCTCTGGTCTGATGAGCATTCTAGCCTTACATTGATGCACCACTCATGAGACAAGGAGAAATGGCTCTCTCCTGGCTGAAACTKCTCAGAGAGCACCTTAAATGGAATCCTTCCCCTCTTGGAATCAGAAGATATGTTTGCAGYTTTTTCACTGGAGCYAGGCATAAAACAACACTGTGGGTTMAAGGTTACCATCTAGTTATAAAATATCATGGTAATGTTTTTTTTAATTATTATTCTGAAACTGTTCTTTCTTTATTCATACTATAATAATGTTTGCTTTGACTACCACTGTGTTTTAAGAAAAGCTTTTCACTGAGCTCCCCTAATGGCTCTCATGTCACCCTTTTTTCTTCATGTGAGTTAAAATGTAAATTAACGGGAATCATTGAAGTAAGGAAAAAATATGGTGTTATGAAAGGAAGACAGTCAGTGTAAGTAAGAAGAAAWATATTTCTGATTTTTCCTTAATCATAATATTGTAAACAACAACAATAATAATGGATTTTCTGTCTACCAAAATTGCAGGTAAATGGACCAGTTAACTCTAGGATGTTTTTAAAGACAAACTGAAGAACATCAACAGTTCATCTCTGGCAGCACTTCTCCATAAAAAGAATTGGGACTTTTAAAACTCTGTYATAATTACGAGTAGTGTCTTTACTTTTTATCAGAGAAAGTTAAAAAAAAAATAAAATATTTTAAAATTTAGAATTATGTATCTCACAGCCATATACAACAAAGCCTACAATTTTTCAATGGAAAATGTCTTTAAGACCAAAGCTACGAACTTGAATATTCAAGCAGACACTAAAAAACTGAAGACTGATTTATTTATGTTGCTGATCATTTGTCCCTTGCCTTCTGTCACCTTCCTGGCTATCTTAGAGGTATGTCTAGCACGCACTTTTTTCATAACTTGAAAATCCACAAAAGATTTTGACTTTTGAATAAACCGGAGATATTTTCAGAGATATTCTCAGTAAGCCTTTTGGGAAGACAGAATTGTTTTCCATTTTTTTGAAAGAGGTGATATAAAATATAGATTTTCTATAACATGGGGTAAAAGACAAGAGAGTTGCATGACTAGAAGATCTTATTCACAGGATGAAAATGATGATGTTAATTATGTATAATTTTGGCAATTCATTACTTAAGTTACAACATATGTTTTTTACTTTAGCTCAATGAAATATCAAACTAAACAGTGTATGGTTTTAGAATTAAGTAAAATTTTAAATCAAAGCTATAATTGTTAGACACAATTATAGTGAGAGAAAAATAGAAGTGAGCAGGGTTTAGAAAATCCTGCTATTACTGTCCTTCCAATGTCACTAAACAGATTCAAAACCAACAAATAGCTGTATTTGCAGTGCCTTTATGATTGCATTAGTATTCTATACTCAGACTCAGCATAAAGGTCAAATRCAATTCAATCAGCTGCATTTCACATCCTTCATAGCAGGTAATACATGAATGAACGTGTGTGACCTAWTTTTTTATTTTTACTCAAAACACTGAAAAAAATCACCCTGAGATGGAATGCTGGATAATGTATGGCACTGTTCGAATGGGGTAGGTGAGAAATTTTATTTTAAATATTCCATACTTGGACTTCATCACATTCATTAAAGGTATCAGGTAAACATTCCAGATACAAATCAAAATTTGTATTTACTTTTATATTACTTCCAAAAGCGACTTYCTTTTTCATAAGTACTCTCAGAAGAGCTAGCTACTGCTTCAAATTTATGTAATTCCCCCTTGGAGAGTATAAGCAATGTTCCAGTCTTTACACAGGCTGGTTTTCATACAGATCTTCAAAGGCATGCAGTTTCCTTCTGAGTGAAATGCGCAATTTCTGATACTGCTGGCTCCTATTGTCAAAGCTAGCTTTAAGCAAAGCCATGCATTATGGACGACCATATCACAAGGTTTCAGTTCAAGTGGTATTTGTTTTTTGCATGGGAAATGTTAAATAATACCTATATTGGTTCACTGCTTCAATGCTTCTSATTTCCAGAGTATCTGGTATTTTGTTTTAGGGAATGTTTTCTTCCCTACTCATTCTTTAGCTTCTTTAGTACTCTACCCAATTTTAAGCATTTAAATTATAATTTTAAATATTTGTCCACTTTTAAGGCAGTCAATGACATTCAATCCCCTTTCTTAACCTTTCTTTTCATGGTTTAATAAAAAGTGTCAAAACACTTCTGAAAACAAACATTACAACGATTTCTATGGAATGGGGAAGCTTTCTACTGACTTCAACTCATGAAAGAAAATAAAATGAAATAATGAGAAGGGCTTTTACTGTGAGGACCACCACAAAAAGAAGAGGGAAGATGATGATGCTGAGTAGACATTAGGGCTATTAAACAGCAGGGTTTTCTCTTTTTGGATGCCAGGTCTCCCCTAGGAAATCTTTTGTTTCAGCTGAAGTGGCAAGAATTCAGTCATAAGAACAACATATGAGAATCTGATCCATCAATTCAGAGAAATTCTCAGTGGGATCATAGTACCTTTAGTTCCATAACTATTTGATTTTGAGGTTTTTTAGAGATTGTATTATTACAGATATTCATAATATAAGGAGAGCGAGATTTATCAGTTCTCATGATATTAATCTCTGCTTACATGGGAGATAAACTTGTAAGAACAGACCCCCAGTGGGACAGAATAATAAAAATCTTACATTAAAAAAAGCAAAAATTCATTTCCAAGCTCTGGCCAGAAGGTGACTGGATCATTGAAAAAAGTGTGGAAGGTGYCCAGCCACTAAGTCCTTCTTTCACATTCAGTTTCACTAATGCCTCGACCTTGGTTCTCCATAGCCACTACCCAGGCACAGGAAGAACAAGTCTGCCATTCAGAACTGTTTTTTCCAAGTGCCCCAAATGCATCCAATTGATATTCTGAGAGCTTTGTCTTGACCCAGTAACAGCTGATCCCATAAAATGAGAATCCATTAGCAATTGGAGAATATTAATTGGAAAATATGAAGCACACCGTCTTGCTTATTGCACTGCTAGAAACCTGGTCCATGGGTCAGTTTCACCATGCAAACACCTTGTGGTAAATGAGAATAAACAGGATCTATTTCAAARTAGACTCCTTATCAAAAGTAAAATCCTAATGCAAGTACATCCTGTGAATCTCTTTATCTGTAAGTAACTCAAAATTTTTTGCCTTATTTTAGAATTAAAAATTTAAAAAACTGGACCACTTAATAACTGCAAGTATGTATTTCTTTCAGTAAGTTACTTGCTACTGGAGACTTGAAAAATAGTTCTGGAAGCAGAAAATAATTTTCACTAGAAGAAAACTTCTCTTTTATGAAATATTGTGCTATTCGATCTTAGGCGATGATTGTAAAATATGTCATTGACCTAATCCTAAATAAAACATACACCTTGGATTTCCACCTTTTTCATTACCTAAAGGATGTAAAAACCCCTGTAACATATTGATTTACTGATTGAACTCTTTATTTCACTGGTTGTCTAAAGCAAAAAGTTTAGAAAACACTAGCTTGTGCAGTATAAAATACAAGTGATCGCAGTGATCAATGTCACCCAACCTAAGTCACCTAAGATCCTTTTAATATCGTTTCGTAAAATTTATTCTTTGGATCTTGTAATAATCCTTTCCTATCTAACAAATACTTAGAGAAACCCGAACTTTCCAAATGTTAATTTAATTCATTAGAAGGAATCTGCAGGAATAAGCATGCCAGCTTACTTGCTCTTCTACCCCTCTTTCCTGGCGTAGCAACACATAAAGAAAAGGAAAATGAAAAGGGGAAATGTGGTTGAAGAGCACAGTGCCATTGCAATCCTATCTTCTAGGGAGTACTGTGCATATTTAAACTGATGTTTAGAGTCTTTGAAATTCAGTGACCTCTTAAGAACTACAGGGTTGGACCTGACATGGTTTTGCTCCTTTGAATCTTGCCTATTAATGTTTATATATATAAATGAGAAACTGTGATTAATTTCCAAGTATTTAAGGCCAAATGAGGTCAGTTTTTCTAGTCMTCTGAACTGTGAAATCAGAGTACATTAAGTCCTATTTAAAGCTGTAGGTAGACAAAACCATCTCAATCTTCAGGATGTTAAACTCTGTGGCCACAGAAGGAAAAAACCAAAATCTAAGTCCTGCCAGTAGTCTCAGCACAGTCTTAGGAAATTAACGTTTGAAACAAACCCAAGTGGTCTTACTTTGTCAATCCTCATCATAAGCTTCAAAGTGAAAAAAAAAATTACGTAGAGTCTTTACTAGTGTAAGGAAGGAAAATATCTTCTGAACATTTAATGAAATGTGTTGATATTCCTATTAAAAAAGTATGTAAGAAAGATTTAAGTGTTTTTATAATTTTCATCAAAGCTTGTTCTGCTCAATACGGTATTCCCAGTCTACATTAAAAAAAATGAAGAAAGAGGGGAGAATAGAAAATAAGAGAGAAAGCATTCAACCACCTTTGTTTCGTAACTAAAAACAACCAAAAAAGTTCTTGCAAACTTTAGGAAAGATGGTGTCCAAAGACATTGAATTCAAGAGAAGCCAGTGTAGTACTTTCTCCATACTGAGAGCAATTCAAGCAATTCCCCCTTTTACCTGTCCATCCAAAATAAAATTGTGGATGGGTTTTGTCTGGGTGGGACCTAGAATTCACAGAACATATAATTCCATCCCATTCAGTAATACCAGTATATTGGTCATCTTTTTTTCCTGAATCTGGGAAACAGCATACTTGCAAAGTATCCGGTAAAGTATGCCACTACSTATTATGAAGCATCATGGTAAGAAGATGTGTATACCACATCAGTTCAAGTTTTTTAACTGCTTTTGCTAATGTATTATTTTTAGACTGCATTAGACTGAGTATAACAACCACATACTGCATTGTACATTTTCTTTGTAAATTTGGAAATAGTTGCCTTATTGGGTAGCTTTATAAATAYCCATGCTATAAGTTATAGAGGTTTTCAAAGTTTTAAAACTCCAATTTGATTTTGCTGAATTTCTTGAAATGGATAAATGCTTATATTTTCTTCCTTTAATTGCCTTGTGTKGTACCTTTGAGCTCTTTCCACTGTACAGATATCTTTTGTGAAATATGATCTTCAAATCTGGAGTATTTTCATAGCAAGAAATGCTCACAACACTACCAGTAAAGGCAGGATAGGTTTCCTATTTCAAAGAGATGTTCCCCATTTTATTTAACCAAGAAATGCATCAGGGAGGCCTTTTTTACTGGAACACTCCATACAAAGGTCATGTAGGGATGATTGTTCGGGATGACCTCCTAACTGTTTCTGAATCACTGCTCCACCATATGGTACATGGTCCAGATGTATGTCCTTGTGCGTAGCTTCAGTAATTTTGGATTAATAATTATTATGACTTGCTGAATTTTTTGAGTATTTTTAAATTCTGAAAGAGAAACATTGAATTGAATGTATTCTGTGGATTATTCTACTGGACAATGCATTATTAAATGTACCCAATATTTAAACATTTCAACTTTAAAAATTGTAGACATTTCCCTTTCTAGCAATTTTGTGTATTTTCAGATGGCAAAAAGTCAGTGCAGTGGTATTAATAAATTAACTGCTTTCTAAGTAATTTGACTGTGAATATTGGAGATAATTCCRTTGATGTTAATACAGTCAGATTAAACAAAATCAAATTAAAAGAACAGTATGGTACAGCTCACTTGTATGATCTTTCACTTGTATTTTCAATACTGAGGTTTATAGGTTTCCTTTAATGTTCCCAAGACTTAGAAGTGTCCATCAAAGGAAATTGGAAGTTGGATTTGATATAGGTGTGCATTTTCTTTCGTATAATCGCTGGATGGCAAAGTAGCCCTGGAGGTCCTGAAAGGAATATCCATCACTTACTCTAAACATGCTGACTGTTTTCAGTAAATTAAAGGAAAAGCAGAAGTTAATGTTCTCTTCATCTTTTTTCTCTTGACACTTCACTTCTTTGGAGGAAATGTGTAAATAAAGAATGCTAACTGTGTCTCTGCTGCTGTCCTTGAATAATCTTTATCCTCATGGACTTCTTCATCATGTTGGATTACAAAATAAGTCACATGGAGACTCTGGCATTTTTAATGCATGGACAAATAGGAAAATGTTAAGAATTGCAAGATTTTAGCTGTGGTAAGCTATGTCCTAGGTACTTCTGGATTTCAGGGCCATGTGTCTAATAAGCTTAGTAATGAATATCTCTGAAATTACAGGAGAACAGTAAGAAATATACTCCTGAAAATATTGAAAATCTACATTTCAGCTGACATTCAGGAAAAGTTAAACGATGGTCTACCTCCACTGTAGCTTGGGACAGATTTTCTTACCRAGAACCAGGAATAAAGCATTTTCTATATGATAAGGCAGATCTAAGCCAAAGAGTACTAACCCTGAAGAGTAGAAAAGTGTTCATGCTAATACACCAAAAACTGAATTACTAAGTAGGACAATAGGGAATAAGTAGTCTTTTGCGTTCAGAGAATAAATGCAAAATGATGCTGTTAGTATGGAAAACAATTTTGATTAACAAGTAGTGGACTTTCCCCCTTTYATCAGCTCCTAATATTTGTTCCTTTCTCTTTTTATGTATTATTCTTTATAATCAATCATCTCTGATGGAAAAATATTTTCTGAAATCTTGTCCTTAGAATTTTTCAGATCAGTAGACTCATACGCTTCCACAAAACAAATGCAAAACAAATAATCAAAAATCCTGATTTCCATCTCATCAGAGTCTGTTCTCAAACACTGATCTATGTATTTGACATTTATTTATATAGTGAATATATATAAATATGTATATTTATAAAWATATATATATGTATTAAGGTTGTCYGTAATGACTTCCTGCCACCCAGTAAAAAAGCCACCCAAATGCACTTTATATGGGCATGAATTTTAAATAATACAGAATGAAGAAATAAACACAGAAATCTGAAAATTCACAACACTGCTTTCTTTAATTTACATAGCCTGTAGTAAATTTGTGCACGTTATGCAAATTATACGTAGGGAGAGGAAGTAATGTCTCCATCTAATTTTATAAACTTTCAAATATTTGCTTCAGACTTTTCCAAAGCTCCCCAAAAGCTTCCTTCTCTCTGCTTCAACTATTTGTTTGATGCTTCCTAGCACATCAGACATTACAGTGGTAAACCTTATCACATGCTATTTCGTTTTCTGTTGTTACACAGTAAAGAAATACAGCAAGTGGTGCAATGAAGTGAATTATTTTTTCCTTTTYTTCCTTTCCCTTTGTACAGAGGTATGAGCAAAGTACCATTCATACTTTTTTTTCCAGTTATGTAACTTAGGTATATAAGTGGTATAACTTCATTGTATAAAACTGGGGAGTTTTTKTTAATCTAGGCAACTGAAATTACTTGTCACACTTCAATACACTTCCTTTGATCACAATGATTTGCTGTTATAAAGTATCACAGAGATAGAAGTAAATATGTTTTGTAAGAAAAAAACTGTTCTTTTTGTTATGACAAATAAACTACTTTGGACTATCCTTTATGATATTATATGGATTTTGTATCAGGGAGAAAATTCAATGCATATTAAACTTTTCTTTGTTTGTTCCTCCTGCCTTTCTTTCTCTCTTCTTGCTTGCAGTACAATGTATTCATTAAAATAGCAAACATATGTTCACAGAGCTGTGACTGAAACTTTGCRAAACCATTCAGTGAGTTTTATCTAAATAAYTCTTCCAGTACCTTGTGAAACCTTGCTAAACCTTGCTAAAGAGCTTGCTAAAAACCTTTGCATGTTAGTAGTATGATGAAGTGGCAATTATAGTCATATAATTGGGATTAGGTATATGCTTTCAGACTTTGCTCAAAGGTACATTTTAATTGTTATACCTTTATTTCTGCAGTGTCAACTGTTTTTATATTTTAAGTAGTCATTCCTCTGGACCCATCTTTTAAATTAAATAATATGTCTTCAGTCATACTAGTTGGTTGATTATATATCTACAGCTTATTATTTTAAGTATTTAGACATTTAAAAGTAATTGTGTGCATTTCATAAATTTATTACTGCTTTTCAATAGTGTAAGTGTATTTCAATTTGCTTTCTTAGGTAATGCTTTAAGTTTCAGCTTTCATGTTTTTCAGATTCTGGGCTGCCTAGGGATGTAGTTCTGAGCCTCACATTAAGTGCTAGTAAGCTCTCTTYACAGGGTAGGAGACAAAATAAATCCTTTTCCTGCTGAAGACCAAGGACAACTTTCAGTCCCAAAAGCATAAGCAATGGTGGACTGGAGGGAGGAACAAGAAAGATGGGACTTCACAACCTGGAGCTGTAATTAGACAATTAAACCCCAATATTCAAATGGACCAAAACTTAAAAAAGTGTAAGACTTCGTGACCCATCATCCATTTTGTGACCATTCTCAGTCCACCTTAGGTGTAGCCCTGGTCAGGCTCTTTTCCTGCCCAAGGTGTATTCTAAAGTCCTTTCAATAAATACCTACTTTATTCTCTAGCTCTGTCCAGTCTCTGTTTCAGGTCAGCCTTCCCAAGGCATCACAGGAAGGGCTAAATTGTAAGTCCTTGTCAAAATAAAGAGGATTTTCTATCATTCCAGCTCATTCTGAGGTGATAAATTCATTGATTTGGCTGAAAACACATGTAAACCCATGTTTTATTTCCATATAAAATGCCCCAGTGCCTGTAGTATTTAATACAAATGGTTGAGTTTTTTATCTTCTAGGTAGCACAGGGCTTCCACATAACCTGAAGAAGGCTGGAATTCAGCTGTGGTTAAGCACTGTAAAAAAGGGTTTGAACTTTGTTCATGCACTCAGCACTACTACCCAGTCGTTACTGCACATCCTGGGATATCCAACAGCAGCACGTCATTGACACTGTGGATTGTTTCCATTTAAATCCCTTCATTTGGATTTTATTAGAATGGTACTAAAATGAGAGAGCTGTTTAGTTTTAGGCATCAGCATTAGTGCCTGGATTTTTAGCCACAGAACTGATATAACTCTGATGGGAATGCTAAATCCCTTGCATTTTGTTACAAATACCCTTTAGTGATTTCCTGTGACTGCTACTCATGTTTAATATCCATTCACTCTGTTTATTTTCAGATTAGTGTGGTTTGGGGTCTGACATTGATATAGAGACAGTGAACACACTCTGCAAACAGAGAACATGCTCTGTTTTGTGAGAGCTCTGTGGCGAATGCCAGCCCGGCTCCCAGAGATGGCCAAGTTGAGCCATGTATGGTGCTGTTCAGCACCTCCTGTATCTGACAACACACAAGGGACAGACTTTGACAGGCTTTGGAAGTGCAAATCTCTTGGCTGTTGCCATAATGAAGTTATGAGGTCATGGAGGGGAAGGGAAAGATTGGACTGAAAATGTGAGTGAGGGATACTAAACCCCTACAGTGCTATGCTGATAGGAGCAATGTCTACAGAAATATCTCTGTTGATTATATTTAGCAGATGTCTGGAATCTGTTTTTAGCACAAAGATGCATTTCTCGTGTGACCTTGAAAAAGACGTTTCATAACGTTGTTGCCATATTCAAGCTGACTTTAAAATGTCCATTCATTTATTTCAATGAGTTATACTGKGAATAAGGAGAGCTGCAGCCTGCCTTGGTTAGCACATGTGCTGCACAGACATAATTCCAGTGGGCAACACAGAGTTAGTGTAGCCYTAATGTAGCATTATAAATGTTGACAAATATAATAACTTTAGCTGCTGGTGAACAGCAGCTCAGAGTGACTGTAAGATTTTTATTCACTTCATAACAGCTGACATTTCTCCAATACTGTTTCCTCAACAGCCCCTGWGTGAATCCATTGTTACTACATTAAAATAATTGTCCATAACTGAGGCCTTTTGGCTCATGGAATAATGAAATCTGTATGTAAAATACAGGCTAATTAAATACCATTTTGTACCTGTTTTGCTGAGTGGCATTTCCACAGTGGATATCTTCATGTCGTAATCATAAATTATTATCTCTACAACTTCAGACGGAGAAAACAGCTGATTGAGAAAGCACACAGATTTTCAGGGRAAAAAAAAGAACCAAATCCACAACTTGCCAGAATTCTCAAAATTTTGTTAGGGAGCAGGGAGGGGAACACAAAAATGTACAGAAATTTTAAAGAGATGGATAGTGCTAAAATAAATGGTTGAGCTTGATGGCATCAGTGAAATCATTATCTATGCCCTTACTATAATGATATAGAACAGGAGTAGCTGCCTTACAGCGTCCCCACTGAGGGCSCTGGTGGTGTATTCCTGAAGTCACACTTCTTACTTCCTTGTATCTCATGACAATTCAGGGAGCACACAAAACAAGGTGTTCCTTTGTGAGTTACGGTAGGTAGATATAGGTAAGATACAATGTTAAATACCATTTTTTGGAACAGTAAAAATAATAAATTTTGCTTACTTTTATTTGGAAAGAAGTCAAAACAGCAAATACAGTAATCTGTTAAGCAGACAAGTCTGCTTGTCTACTTTTCTGCGTTAAGATCATAACATCCTTTCTCTTTCTTTCTGCTTCAAAAAATCCAGCATTCTGTGAAAACTYGCTGGAGAAAGCATGCTTTCAAACAGTCTGAGCTGCTCAGCCAGTCCGTGTATTCTACAGATGCAAAAGTGTTAGCTCAAGAATAACACAGTGCAATCTCCCCATCTGAGTGAGGTATTCACAGAAATACATGCAGACACGGCCATCAATTAAAATTTTGAATCCCTGCAAATCAAACCAGGAGATAATTTGTGTCTCAATCTAAATCCAGAGTTGGGGATTTGATTCCATTCCTGTTTTCAAAACATACTTTCTGACYTTTTTGACAGTGGCAGTAAGTCTAGTTTCTTTTGCTTCCCTGGAACCTACTGCTTCTTTCAATGAGCATCAACTGAAAAAAACCTCAAACCAACYAGCTACAAAATCACCTCGTTGAACAATTCTTTTTCAAACATGAAGTATTTCTTCTAGGTTGATATTTARTGATTATTAATCAGCCTTTTCTTTGGCTGTTCCCACGAATAATCACATAACATTTTCTTATAAAAAATAGTAGCATGCTAAAATTAAGTAGCAATTTTTAAACAAAAGAATGGTGTTATCCTACCCATTAGATAGAACATCTGTGCAGTTTCTTCGGAAGGTCAAATGCTGAATTAAATACTGTGAAGGACTGTTTCTGTCATGCTAGCTAGACACATGCACATCTAAAAAAAGCAGGAATAATCAAATTTCATACTTTAACAAGCAGATTACTTATGAAGGTTAGGAAAAAATTTTGTAGGGGAAATATTTCAATTTGCTATAGTAGGTTCTAAATGAAACCAGCACAGGCAAACCATACAAAATTTGGTTTATTTCCCTCAGTAAAACTGTTTTCAGCTTAATAAGTTCACAGTCAATAGCCTGGTCAGTCTTATTTTTTTGAAACCACCAGCTACACATTATTACTTCTACATGCATAGTAGGAAAATACTTTGCTTTAATTTAAGGATTACATTTTTCTTTCAGTCTCTCAGCAGTCTTCTTCTTGGACATCAAGTTGTAGTGTTCAAAAGATATGGAGATATGGGCAAAGAAGGTATTCTCTGATGTGTTTACTGAAATTTACTGAGATGRTGAATGAAAGGCACTTCAGGATGCATTGATGTTGAAAGGAGAAAGGAATACAGGTGACCTTGTCCCTGATAATTAACAGCTGTGTTAATTAACCAATACAGCCTCACC
>QVAJ01000217.1:276968-323257 GCA_003546035.1 Mixornis gularis | reverse complement strand
GTGAGGTCAGTCTGGGTCTGCAGTTAGAGCCTGTTGTTGGAACCTGCAGCCACAGTCTAGCTGGGAAAAGCCTGCAGTCAGAGTCTGTAAACTAATACCTGCAGTCATAGTTCAGCAGGAAATACCCAGCAGTCAGAGGCTGCAAGGGAAACCTACAACAGGAGCTTGCTGCATCCCGAGTCAGTGAACAGTTGGAGCCAGGGTGGCTGAGCTGTAGAGATGAATAAGCCAGGACCCTTTTCATGCTGTGATRAACAAGAAGTCTGTGTCTGGGCTTGTTTCTATCCTCTAACAAGAGGGCTGCTCCAACACATTGATGCCTGCTGAACCACTGTGAGGAGACAGCAGTTTGTGCCAATATCACCTACMGACTGGGTGAGGGAGCAGCATCCCAGGAAGGAGGGTACAGTGACCAGGGAATGTCTTCAGGCTGGATGGAGCACACACAGGGGGTATGCTGAGTGCTTTTGTGAAGGGAAGAACTGACTGTCCACTGCAAGAGGATTCTCCCACACCGAACTGCAGCTACAAAATACAGCTGCCTTTGTGAGTTGGAAGAGCAGCCTAAATGATAACAAAGTCTCGTCAGATCTTTTTGTTGGTGGCACTGAGGTGGTTTTTTTGGTTAGCCTTTGGGGTTGGTCTGTTTGTTGTGGTTTGTTTTTTCTTTGTTTGTTTGTTTTGGTTTTTACCTTTTTCTTTGATCTCATAGGTAGCTCTGGACTTTTAATAAAAAAACTAGGGCTTTTAATAAAAAAGTAAGAGTTGTGKTTTTTTTTCTTTTTGACTGACACTTGTATCCTAAAAATTACCTACTAAAAATGAAATAAAGGCATGAATCTGGAAGAAAACTCTTTTTCTACTTATTCTCACTCACAATGATTTTCAACCCATTTTTTGTTTTTGTTATCATAGAGTAATTGGAAACTTAGTTTACTGAATCTTTGAAAAGAAGACAGATTTAGATGCATGAAATGTCTTTGGATTATTATGGTCCTAGTCACTGCATTTAGGAGTCACCTGTGCAATATTCAGTCAGAAATGTTAGCTCCAGAAGGCTCTTCATCTACATCCTCAAATAATTTCATCAAGAAACTTGAAGTATATGATGTGTGAATCTCTGTGCCTCAAGAGAGAAGAGGGCAACGAGATATTTTAAGGCTTTTCTGAAAGCGTATTTYCCAGGAACCTTTGAAAAGCAGAACCAACCAGATACTCTCCATTCAGATGAATATCAATTTTTTTGTTTGCAGTCTATCAGTGTGAGGTCCCACTGATGACATGAAACTTAAAATGACAGCTTCATCATCAAGAAATTGAAGATGCAGTATGATAAGCTAGGATACAAGAGTTTGCTCTGAGACCTGTGTACAGTTTAATAAATACTGGTAATATATCATTATTTAAAATATAATCTAACTGCAGTGTTTATTCTGTTTATTAGTATATAATCTATGAAAATGTGTATCATGTCATTATTAATGAAACATTTATGTTTGACTGTATATATACATACATCTATGTAATTCCACATCTAGAAAAAGTATGTGGTAGGTGTAATTAGCATTTGCTACTGCTGCAGTTGAAGCCAGTAATTTGCTTACTTGTCTGCCTCTAATTCCTCCATCTATTGCTCATCTGACAGCATATTTCAGCTAATTTCAGTTTTATCTGCTCAACTTTGGCTGCTTGTTCCAATGTATTATATTTTCAATGACAGTTAAATGACTCTTTTCTCAAGATGCAGTTTAGTATGCAGGATGATGATTTGGCAGTTAAATAGTACATTGCGATATGTAGAGTTCTGATGAAAGTTTTAGTATGAATTATGCTATGGAGTAAAATTTACCCTAATTGCATATCCAAAACCTGTGAAARATACAATGTGAATGTTTAGATGTAGGGGTTGGGAGGTTTCAGCTTTAAATTTTTCCCCAAAGGAATAAATATCTGCTATCCTTTTGTTTACCTATTTATCAAATAAATAGAGTTGAATTTTGCTCCATAGAAATAAAAGATAGCATACATGGCTTTTAAGAAGTTATTACTTTATATGTTCATTAAAGCATAAAATTAAAGTTACAAGAATAGCTTACAAGGGCCTTGCTGCTCAGCTTAAGTACAGCACTCCTAAATCTTCCCCAAACTCTCTTTAAAGGTTTGTATTTCATTTCAGCTTTTCCCAGGCTGCTACTTGAATTYGTTTTCTACACAGATCAGCTTCTACAGAAAGTACCCTGATTCTAAATCAAACAACAGATATTTTAGACTTAAGAGCTGCAGAGCTGCCATTTGTTAAGTAGATTGGAATCTCTCTTAATCCAATAAGCAGTCTTTAAAGACCAGTAGGCAGCCCTGTCCCATATTGCTGTTTAAAGACTAATTTAAATGGTGGTGATTGCTACCATTTTTAGATGCCATCAAGAAAATAACAACAATAATTTGTTGTGAAATTTATATTTCCATTTTCAGGTTACAAAACATTTCCAAGGCCTCAACCAGTATTCCTTTTCTTTCTAACTTTCTGGTTGCTTTCTTAACCTCATTGTTTATTGTGATTTTTCTGTATAGTTCAAATGTAGGTGCTAATTTTCTTTGTGTTCATTATAATTAAAATATAGTTTTCCTTATATAAATGACTACTAAGAAAAGAATGGCTCTTTTGAAAATATGGTTCAAAATGGAGCAAAAATAGAAACCTGCAAAACATCACCATAAATCTGGTTTTCAATATAGATATTCACATGTACAAAGTAAAGGTTTTTTAAAGATATATTTCAATTTTTCTTATCACCTTTAAGAATTAATATAATTTCAAGGAATTAAAAGTATAATTATAGGATGTCCTGTCTGAGAGTAATCTCCAGAAGTTACTTTTAAAGATAGCAATAAAAAAAGCGATCAGCTTTAACAATTGAACATTTAATTATTTTTTTTTTGATTGGGAATAATTTGCTAATAACAATGGATTTTCAAAATATGTACTAGACAGCTAAGAATCATCTCTCCAAACAGTGAACCTTTTCTACCATCCTGTCTAATGTCCTCTAGTATTGAAGTATGCTCTCTATTTGCAGTTYTTCTTTTTCAGATTAAATGAGTAATTCAGTATAAGTTGCTAACCTTTCTGTGATTCCCTTGGTCTTAAATCAGTACATGTAACAATTAAAAAGACTAGTCCTCCTCTGCCCACCAACACACACTACCATATTTCTGAGATGACAAAAGGCATTCTGAGAAAAGAAGCGTGTAAGCACAACAATACAACTATCAGTAATGTCCAATAAAGTTACAGGTTGTTTCTTATGATGATTCATGACAGAGAGATTGAAATGCATACATATATATCTAGATAGACATCTAGATAGATAGATAAAGGCTAAAAAAACATTTGGCATAGCTTTGAAGCAAAAATGTTGATGGAAAAAAACAACATTTAAACTGTACCACTGATGAAAAGGAGATTGCACATCAATTTTCAATATATTGACTCAGTGCTGCTGGCTTGTAGCTTTGGAGCTATGGGGCAAGGCAGTTTAGTGTCAGGATAAGGAAGTAACAGGTAGGAAACATGATGTGTTGGAAAATCAGAATTATTCTTTTGATGCTGAGTTATCCAATCCTGAAACTGCTCTACAGGTTGAGTGATGAGCTATTAGGCTGATTTCAGCTAAATTGCTGACGTTAAAACTCAGTGCTTGGTTTTGTTTTGGGGTGTTTTTTTTGGGGGTTTTTTTTTTTTTGGTTGGTTAGGTTTGATTTGTTGTTTTGTTTCATTTTGTTTATTTTGTTTTTTAATAATTTAATTAAATAATCCTGTATTTATTGAACTATTTTAAATGTGAATTCATTAAGTTTGAAGCTGTTCCATTTCCCTCAAATCTAGGTCTTCCACCTTTTGGTTACTTATCCCACCTTTAGTTCTGCATAAAGTCTCAGCTTTAAGACTRCCTAGCTGTACTTTGCCAGCCTCAAGCACGGAGCAGAGAGGAGCATACCCCACATACCTCTGTGRTCTGCTGAGCCAAGCCACAGCATGGAGGTAGTATACATTAGTTGTCACATTATAAAGCTGAGCCAAAAATGGTTAAATAAAACAAAGCAGATTACTTGCTCAGATCAGTTACATCACTTATAATCCTGCCACTTCCAGATTTGGGAAACATCATTTTAATTTGTGCAGTAACAGCAAGGTAGGATGCAATTAAAATAGTACGTCTACACCACCGTTATTTTAATTCTTGTGCCATTAACTGTAAAATGCTGTATACTGTTCACAGCTGCAAAGGTGCATGAGGAATAATTTCTGTTCAAGTCTGTTATTAAGCAGTAAATATATTGCTATATTGTACTGGTTCTGTGATCACATTTGACTGTGGAGAGAGACTGTTTACAAGAGCATGTAGTGACAAAGGGGAATGCCTTCAGACTGAAAGACAGTAGGTTTGTATTAGATCTTAATGAAAAATTTTTTACTCACAAGTCAATAAAGAAAGCAAAGACAAACTATTGACAATAATGCTGAGCTCAGGACCAAGAACTTGGTCATCACAAAGTGATCCTACAGAAACTGGAATGATTTTTTATTTTGTCAAGTATGATCTGCCTTCCTTTCCTGATTTTGGTGCTAAGACAGCAGAGGGATTAAAGTCATCAAGTAAATAAAGCAGTTAAYGTAGTGCTGGAGAAAGATCAGCCTTTATCAGGGGGACAAACTAAGCTGATATTTAGAGATGGATATTAAGGGTGTTAGCTGTGATGCTCAGTCAGATAAACTTGACACCTTAATATATTTTTCCATTTCCATTTTGATGCTGAGAAAACATTAAGTGTAGATAATGGTAAGGATAAAACAAACTTTTAAATACTTTTACTGAGTGTAGTTTACAACTATGTGTTAAAGAACTTTTACTGTTAAAAACTGGATTGCTTGCAAATGTTCATAGTGGTAGAGTTATTTTCARGTAAAGATATGTTTTGTTTAGATTTACCTACTTTTCCATGCCAATGTCAGTTTTAATACAGAGAATAAAAGCATCTTGTATGTATATAGCAGATGCTAGCAGCATTGTTACTAGTTATTTTCTAATATTTATATTAAGGACTACAATGAAGCATGAGGGAAAATGCTGTGTTGTCAGAAGACAAATTCTAATGCTCTAACTGAGAATGATCAGAAAATTTCTGCAGTTTGCCCTTTCCATTCGTAAAACAGGCAAAACTCACCATGAGGTTGCAAGTTGAAAGTTACTGAAYAGGAGTCAGAATATTAACCACGCCTCTAGCTAGCTGTCCGGAGCAAGTCACAAATACTATGCTTATGCCACAAATAAGTGTCTTGACTTCTCCTATAGTGGATAAGGGTAAGGTGCTGTTTGGAGCTGGAGCTTGGTGAGCAAGAATGGAAGTGTGTTCACTCTTGTTATGAATTTCCAAATTCCTGTTGCATTTACAGGTATGTTCAGCATAAATGCCCAGATGCTTATCAGTTTCCTCTTGGGATCTGCAACCAATTTTCTTTCTCTGACCAGAGTCTTGAACAGAAAAGCAAACTTTGGCCCATTGCTTACCGTAATTCAAAGTTCAGATCACCTAGCTGTTATGCTGCCGTGTTTTGTATCTGCCACTACTGGCATATATAAATAAATGTGTTATGTGTATATATCCAAAAATAGCTGGTAGGGTTTTACATTTACACTGAGTTTCCTTAACTGCCTGGCTGGAATTTTGAAAGCRAGCTTTATCCTGCTAGAGACTGATCACTCTGCAAGGCAAAGCTGATCTTTCATTCGTATGTGTATGTGTACTGTTCATGTCTTAAGACATTCAACAGTCACAGTGTTTTTCCCCTCCATTTTTGTGGAAAATGAAAAACGGTACAAGTCTGGTCCAACGGTGTCACATATCTGGCTAGAAAATTTGCATGCCTTCCTATTTTTGTATGAATTCCATTAATCTCTGCAGATCAGTGCCAAGTAACTGCTAAATTTACACTAACAATGGCCTTATTTGTAATGTAGCAGAGCAGACAATGTGAAGGCTGAGGGAGCCTGTCACCACTGGSTGACAAGGGTGTAAGTTTTCAAGCTATGGAAAAGAATATGATTTTGGAAGTGGAATGCAAACTATGTGAAGCAGTGTTGTATCAACTCCAAGGACTCCGGTTCTGGAAAAAACATGAGAGATGGACAGTGGTTCCTCCAGATGCACTGGAATGAATTAGTAAAAAAATTAACATGGCGTATGAATGCAAAATGGCCAWGGCCTGGAAAGCTGTGCTCAGTAAAGCCCTGGATGAATAATGCCAGCCTTATATTGTGTGGAAAAACTTCTGAGGTGCTTACCACCTTATTAATAGGGCACCAAAAAGGGTGGATTCCATTGTGATAATAGGAGCATTTTACACAGCAAAACCTGAAATTATTTAGAATTTTTCAGAATAAAGCAGCACTTTGAGTAAATGAGAAATTGGAACTGAGGAATAAAGATAGTTTGATGGGTGACATGAAAGACTGCAACCATCTGGACTGGAGAAATGCAAGTGTGGATAAAACAATAAGCATAGGCATTGTGAGGACACCTAAATAGTGTTTACCTCCAAATCTGTAACATCTGTGAATTTGGGGAAGTATCTCTTCATCCTTTCTTCCACTCTAAGAAGTTTTCAAAGTCTGTGTTACTTGCTGTTTCTTCCACTCTAAGAAGTTTTCAAAGTCTGTGTTACTTGCTGTTTCATCTGCAGGAAGATCCGCTTTGCACTTTTCTTCAAGACTTCCTTGTAGTCTTTCAAACAATGGCTTTAATGTAATGGCCCAGACCAGTACAGAGGTAAGACTTCCTAAAAAGTGGCTGAGAYTTCAGAATATTCAAGCAAAGGCTATATGTTATGTCATCAAAGTGCTTTTGATTATGGCAGACTTTTTTCTTTTCTTTAGGTAGTATTAATTTTATTTGGGGGGGGGGTGTTGCTGGTTTTGATTAT
Organism: Mixornis gularis; assembly: GCA_003546035.1. NCBI lineage: Eukaryota > Metazoa > Chordata > Aves > Passeriformes > Timaliidae > Mixornis > Mixornis gularis. The sequence continues at coordinate 316,275 of QVAJ01000217.1, read as the reverse complement.
TTGGTTGGTTCATTGGTTTAAGGGGTTTTGTTTGTTTTTTTTGACCACTCTATTTTCAGCAGTTAAGTTTGGGCTTTCACTCTTATTTAGTTTTGATGTGTCTATACTTAAGCACATCTATGTGATTATTTACAGTTTCTAGTAAAGCCCAAACCTTTGGAGGCATGGTGTAAAATGGGGAAAAAGACTTAAAATATCCCTTAAGACTGAAATTGGAAAATCGCTTTTGAATTACAAAAACCTATTTCAAGGCTTGCAAATTTACAGTATTTTTTCCCTCAGTAATGTGCTTTAATTGGTATAAAACTTAAAAATGTCCCAAGAAGACTTTCGAGAATTCATAGTAAGAGTGCAAACAGCTTTGAACAATTTAGCAATTCCTTTACATAGAAAGGCAATCATAAGACACAGATTTTCCCATCTTATAGTACTTTGTCRATAAATTTATCTGCTAAAGAGCAACTGGCAAAAACAGGGAAGGTTAGTTGCTTTTCTTTTTCTTTTTTTTATTTTTTTTCTTGACAGTCATGTTTATGTGCATAAAATGTGTGGATTGGTTATCAGTACCTTTCTTATTAAATTTAACTACTAAGGCAAAGAGAAATCTTTATTTTTTCATACTGCTCGATTCTTTCTGACCTTTACAGCTTGTATAGTGAAAGACAGACTGCTCTCCTTCTAAAAATAATAYTTATAGTGAGTTTATTTTACATTTTTTGTATGTTCACTAACTGCTAYATTGTCTAAATTACAAATATTTGTGAATGTGTGAACCATATTATTAAGAATGATTAAGGTGCCAGTTCTCTAATTCTTTTTCCCTAAAACTGAATTTTTGACCATCCCATATCTAGCAAAATTGCGCCGTTTAGTAATACTTAGAAGTTTTTTATATTTTTTCKAACATCCAGTGTTTGAAATTCTAGGAGGCACCTCATAGCCAACTGGGTCTTTTGCAGGATTAGGAAAAAAAAAAACCAAAACAAAAAGCCCCATCAAAATACTAGATGAGTTAAAACTTTGTAACAGAATATTAGAACACAAGTTTGTGTACATTCGTTACTAAACCAACAAAGTCTTATAATGGACCAAATCACTACATGCAGGATGCACATTCCAGTGGCTTTAGGAATCTTAATAGTTCACAATAACTGTCGAGTATGTCTTGGTGTTTCCTCTACCTCCTAGTGATCTTTGAATTGGGGTATCTTAAAGATGTGATTGAAATAACTCTTGCATGGAGCCGTTTTCCACCTCTATCCCATAAATTCTACCATCTGACCTTGGTGTCAAAGCGTAGGTAGACAGGACTGCCTTTAAATAAAACCAAGCTCTTGCATTGGGAATAAAGACATAGGACTCTATAAGGTAGTTTAGTAGCAGGATGAGGATAGGTAAATTCAAATATTTAAAAATATTTTCCATTTAAAACATCTAGAGCAGATAGACAATAACCTCTACAGGAAAGCTGACGGACTCCTTGGATCCTCTCATCCAACACTCTTTGTGCACAAAGAGCSTGGAGACACATTAAACACTGAGGTGAAGAGACTTTAAAAAAAATAGAGCATCTTGATTTAATGCTGTATCATGTCCACTTTAATTATCATGGTTTGCTTGAGAACAGTCCAGCATCCCTCTTTTCCATTTAGCATCCCTGTCTGCCCTTACATGACCCTCTGTGAGGATTTCCATGAAGTGGAAAGGTACGGAAGGCTGGAAGCATAGAATCACAAAAAGCCGCATTGCAATTGCTCAGAGCAAAGGTCAGAAAGACATTACCAGTGCTGCAGGCAAGGCCACCACAAGCTAGTTAAGTCCTTTCCATAATGTCAGTTTGGCTGTAAAATGCAGACATATTGAGTAGGGCCTCCTGGGAAGCAAAAATCAAATTTGGGAAGAGAAGTCACTTTTCAATGATTTAGGTTAATAGGTTGCAGAGCCAGAAAACACCACGGTGCTCACAGAATAAATCTGTTGCATAATGCTACACAAAAATTGCTTTTAAATRTATTTCTATTTGTGTAAGAAATGTATTTTAGAAAAATTGCCAAGGTTTAATTTCCAAAATGTTTGTAATGGAAAACTACCACACCTCAAAAGCCTGCATTGAAATTAAGTGTAAACCCTTGAACTTTTCCAAGACAAGCAATAATAGATAACCAATCACTTTCAAGATCAAGTAGTTTGACAGGCAAAGCTCTTTCACCAGGACTATGGATATGATGGATTCAAAGTTGTTCAGTAAACRGGGAAAAAACAGAAGCCTTTGTGCTTACATTCTTTGTCAGAACTGTAAAGGTATATGCCAATCTTTCCTGTAAATTACTATTTTGAAAATGAGGAATTGCCTTGATTAATGCCTTTTTTAAATATTGCAGGCACCCAGAAATTTCCATGGATTCAAGGATGAATGCCAAACATTAGATATGTATGGTAAAAAAATTAATCTGTTAAAAGTTAATATGTTCTGGTAATTAGCCATTCACCAATCTTCATTGCTAAGGGAGAGATTCTTTTCCATCTCTGATGAATGGGTTATATAAATATTTTAATATATCCTTTTTTTTAGCAAAAATTGTACCTAATCTACTAAGATAATGTCATTCCATATGAATAAAATATATAGTTCCTCTTTTGAAATATTTTTTAATATTTCAGACTTCTCTGCTTTTTTCTGAATTTCAACACATAAAATATTCTATATTGTGTAGCTGTAATACTTCACAGGTGTCAGACAGCATGTAACAATTCATTGTATTCTTTAAAAAGGCYGGTATTTGATGATTGTTTTCCTGCTGCACCTCACCATTATTCAATTGCTCAGATGTCAGGACTCCTCCAGTTTTCTAATGACATTTTTATTTTATTTTGAACAGAAAACATCACCAAATCTCATCCACAACAGCTTCCTTACCAAAATGTCAGTGACATGTTTAACASTTCCCACCTGGCACACCAGGGGTGTTGATCCCAGTGTCAGAGAGTATCCCAGTACTCTGCGCCTCACTTGGCAAACTGTTTTCAGACCCTCTAGGGAAAACAAGGAGAAGTCTATTTTACTAGGTTACTTGAATATTATTTTGCAAGAAGATAGTTTGGATGTTCAGAGGATTCAGTCATGCTAGAACATATGCCAGTGACTTGTGACCCCACAGCACTGGTGGCAGGCAAGAAAGATCATCAGCAAAGCTCATCACTGGAAAGGCCTCTCTGCATCAGGTATTGCCCAGCTGGAATGTCTCTCTTAAAATTGTTAGCACACAATAATAACAATTCATCTGGCTACACTTTTCTTTTAGTGAATGATTTCTAGGTAACATCAAGCTTTCTTCCTAATTTGTAGRGGGTATCATTATTTGATACCATCAATGTGCAGTGAGGTGCATCCTGAAAGAAGTGGGAGCWTCTGCCTGTAAAGATTTTTTTCTCTTCTGTATCAGGTTGAAAAGAATAAAGCTGGGGAAGCAACTCAGAAAAACACATTCATTTTGCAGTGTATATAGGGGACTTTCTACATCCCAGGCTTTCATTCTTTGAGTAAAAAATTTTTAAGGAGAAAACCCTTCACTTAAAAAAAATCACTATTAAAATGGACTGAAAACTGTATACAAATATGAGATTACCTACTACTTTATCTTCAAACTGTGGTGTTTATGAAGTTATGGCTAAGTTCATTAGTTCACCCTCAACCATTTGCCATTTACATTATAGCATACATTTGGTGTTTCAAGTAGGTAGAACAGTCTATAGTTATCATGTTGATTCTATAAATATAGCCAAAGGGAATATTTTTCTTTCAAAACAAAGGCTGTTTTTGACATTAGATTGTTCCTTTTAGCAGTATATTTAGCTGAAATGACATGATTTGGAACTGTCAATGCTTTTGACTCATGATGTGGGATGAAGCATTTTGAAAATAAACTCTTCTCTCTCTAATATATTTAGGAAAAATCAAAYGTTATCTGAACCTAATTTTTAACTGCTGAAAACAGAACTAACCCTCAAAGAAATTAGTCACTGTTAAACTGTGTTTGCTGGTAACAAACTGCTGAACTTCATGTAGTATATGAAGGACAAATAGAGTAGATTTGGAAGATTTCTTATTTACATGGCTTTTTGTAATTCATACAGACACATGAACTGTGTATTTCTTTTGGCAAGGGCTGCTAAAGTCACATTTCCTGATACAGCTGTGCACATTCTAATGTCAGCATAAAAATGGGGGCAAGAATTAATAGATCTTGGTGAAACAGAAGATGAAATCTCCTTTGCCATTGAATTCACGCAGAAGTGAAGTTGTGCAGGTTTCTATCTGGTCAATGTAAAAAAATAATCTACAGGAAAATAAAACAGCAGTCACAAAGCAAACTATGTATGTTCCCATCACATCTTTTTTGATTTCCATTTTTCTAGACTTTTCTATCAATCTAGTTTATAATATAGGATCTCCTTCACAGGCCTATAGAAGCAGTTTGCTACCATTTGAAGTGCTGAAATTAAGATACAATTTTTGAAAACATGAAGCCAGGAATAAATAACAAGCAAATTTAGACACAAAAAGGGGAAAATATTTTTAAAGACAGTATTTTCTGCACTGAATCAGTAAACATTTTTCCAACCTTTTTGAACCACTGCCTCTGATGGCTCATCTGCCTTTAGGAAAAAGAGCTCTATGCTCTAGGAAAAACAGACACAGCATTTCATAGCATAATAAATATTTATGACTATTATAACAGAAAATTTTGAAATTTTGGACACTTGAAAATATTTAATCTCTGAGGACTACAAATTACTACCATTGATCATTTCATATTGTTTTTCTTAAAAATGTTRCTGTACCTTGTCTGGCCTGGCAGGGAGTGTGAAGAGGAGCTCAGTCTGCTCATCCAAAATGCTGGACTCATGTCCTAGCAAAGCAATATAATTGTGACCCTCCTTTAATTTTCCCTCAGATGTCTAGAAAAAAGTGAGTGTGGTGCTTCAGCCAAAGGCCCCAAAAGAGCACCTTTGCACAAGCAGACATCCATGTCTTCTTGTCTAAGTTTTTGAAAATGCAAAGTGATGTGTAGATAATTTAGCCCATCCGCATCACATGGTCTTTACTTTGAGTATTGTTCTCCCTGGAACTGAAAGTTGAGTAAAAGCGCTCTATTCTGTTGTGTAAACCTAGTTTTTCTCAGCTTAAGTGCCAGATTTCTGGAGAAAAAAATGTCTATACAGCAAACACTTCAGCATAAATGACAAAAATWACTGATATATTACTCATGGGTAAATATTTGCACAATATTCAAATATACCATGCATATGTAGTTCCAAATATCTGGCCCTGAAACTATCCATATTTCAAGGAAACTTCTCCCAAATGTTCTAATGTAATTTCCAGGCAATATAAATGCTCGTTATATTGGGCAGCTTTCCCAATCCTGGAGAAGAAAGAAGTGTTTCTTCAGAAAGCCCTCGTAACTCCTAAAGGCTGATTCCTTTTGCTTCTGGAGTAAGAATTCCCCTTTCTGCTCATCGTAGTCTTTCTTTTGTCCACTACAGTTGTCAAAGGGGAAGCAGTTCAAAGAGGAGATATCTACTTCAGAAGTGACAACATTTGCTTTTAGCATGCACACTGAATTAGATGTATTTATCTTTCCATGATTGCAGAAGCTCCTGCCTCCTTTAAGATAAATATATGATCTATACTGCTTTGTCCTTTCTTAGGACAGCTGTGTAAAAATACCTCAAATTGGGAGGGAAGATGGAAGGGAGAAGAGAAAGACGAATAGGAGTGAAGGATTTGGATCAAAAATCTATGGCTGAGTTCATATGTTTCAAATGCTAGTTGCAGCTATACAACTTTTATTTGTCAAAGACTTTCTGAAATAGAAAAACTTCTTTAGCCTTACCAGAATAGAGCAATTTTATAGAATTAGTAGATGTCAACATGACATCATGAATAATTTTGTTATCTTATTTTGTCTTACGTCTTGTTGGCTGCTGGGTTCAACACAGATATTTGGGGTAACACAGTAAAGTCTACTTTGCAGTAAAAACTGTAAAGCATCCAAAGACCCATATAAATAGAATTTACTCATATAGTTATTGTTTGAACCAAAGTAATGTCTAATGACTGCTGTATTTTTAGTGTCCTTGTTGTGTTCTTTACTGCACAAATATTCTCTGCATGATTTATATTCTATATAAGGATCACAGATGGCTATAGGAATAAAGATAAGTACAGAAAGAAAAGCAAATACAAGGTCTCAAATGTTATCAAATATACATTCTGACAGTAAAATAAGGTTTTCCTTTTTGTTAGTATTTCTTCTATTGTCTTATCAGAGTAAGTAAACATTTGTTCTGATTTGGTAATTGGACTTTCTTCATTAAAGCAGCTGGTGGGAGAAAGAAAAYTAAAATCTGCTGTGGAATCAAAAGAAATGAGAAAAGGAACGGAGGCTTAATGAAGAGTCTTGTAAAGGAAGCCAAATTGTTGTATTAACCATTCAATTAATGCAAAAGTTCATGTTATATTTCATCAACAAAGCAGAAAATGCGGATTAAAAAATAAAATTACTTTTTTAAACACTTATCTTTCATTAGGCTTGCCACTGATGTTTTCCTTTTTGTCCTAGATGTATGTGAGAATTAACAAAATATGCTAGAAAATTTTAATTAACAAGTAGTATCAGAGGTGCTGTTTACTGCCCAACATTCCAGACATATGTCTACCTTTTTCTATGTTTATGCTCCAGAAAAGTCTAAACAGATCTGGTAGATAACTATCAATATTAATCCAAACATGTTTTTCTAAGCTTCGTTTTTAGGATCCTTTGGTTGTAATTAATTTTTTTGAGGACATTTTCTCTATTTGGGAAACCATCATTGTTCCTGCACAATAGCCTCACTAACGCTGAAAACAAGAGATTGTGGAGTTTTGAAAATAACTTCACATGCCTATTTTTATTAGGCTTTAGGATGGTTTTTAAAGTTATATTAATATGGCAGAATGAACTCCCTTTGACTTGGTGTGGTGCTTACACTAAAGATTTCTAATTTCCAAAGTCTTGTTCTCCATTAAAGCTCCTGTATTTCCACTTCTGCTCTAGAAGCAGCATCTCTTTTTAACCTACAGGTAGAGTATACAGTTGATCGGTAAAAATCTAAAGCAATATAATAGAGACGATAAAACGTTTATAGTCTGCTTTTACTGATCCTCACTATCATTTGGAATCCAAGCTGGCATTTTCCAAACCTGAGATGATATCCAAAGAGAACAGATTGACCTATAGACACCACCCTGCGGTGTTTTGGGCCAGGTCGCTTTTCCAAGTGTGCTCTTTCTGCCCCATGTACCATCCGAACAGGTGTTCCACTGAAGTCTGAATGATGGCCAGCTAGCTCAAAAACAACTAGGGAGTRGAGGTGAAGGGAATCAAGGGGCTGGAGGCAGAAATATGGATAGARGCAAACAAAAAAGCAGAAAGGAAAAGGTCATATTGAAGTGGATATGGGTGAATAAGTATAAGTATAAGCAAAGCTTGGGAAGAGACGATGTACGAAATATTGCAAATAGAAAGAAAGACACAGGAAGTGAGAAAATACAGCAAAAAATAAATAAATACCAAAAAAAGGATGAAAGGAAAAAAAAAAGGCAGAAAATGGATAAAAAATATGAAAAAATGAGAATAGGACTGTAAGCTTTATATAAAGGTAGAAAAAAGATGATGAAATCATCTGTTTATTATTGTCTGTAATGGAGAGAGATTCTTTGAGAATGAAGTATATCCATTAGTTATGTGAATTTGCATTATAGTTGTGATTTTGGTAAACTTAATCCATATAATCCCAATTTAAACCAATACAGGATTCAGATGTATATCACTTATATAATTCAAAATAAAATCACACTCTCTATATAGAATATTACCTCTGTCTTTATTTGTATAAGAAAGACTGTACATTGAAATAACTGCAAAGATAAAGTTATTGATGTAACTGGAGCAAAAGACTGAATATGGATAAAATAATAACAAACATGAACAAGAAATTGAGAACTATTTTAATTAAGACACATTGCCGTCATATTTATCCAAGCAATTCAAGACATTTAAATCTAAATTGGCAGAATATTTTTGAAATTAATGTACACTCTTTACACACTCAATAAACAAAGTAAGTAAATACAGCATCCTTGAGTAATTTACAGAAAAAAGTAAAGACTGAAGTTGTTAATCAATGTTCAAGTCCAGAGAAAAGAGAAATTAAGCTAACTTTACTCATTTTAAAACACAAGACTTTTTCTAAATTATAGTTTGTTTCAAATTACCCTTGAAACATTTATAAATTGTATTACAAAACTCCGGGTGCATATAACTATGTGGCTGGATCTTAGGTTTAGTGGAACAATACAGCTCTGATTGGAAGGAAATACATTTCCTCTTCTAAAATTTTTTATGTCATTTCTGGTCCAAAATATAAAATAGTATTCAACCGGCTTTCACTAAATGAAGAAAACACAGGAAAGTACAGGACTCTGCCAGGAATTCACAGTGTCTGGATCTCACCTCTTGTGTAACAAGAGAGTACTTACCTTAGGAAAGCTAATTTTCCCTTGTAAAATTGGACTATATTTGTGAAAGCCAAAAATGTAAAATAAGTGAGACAGTTCCCACTAACAGAAAGAAATATAGGAAAYCACATTGCCAGGATCAGTCAGACATGGAGGCAACAGGATTTTTTCCCCACCTCATTTTTATAGCTAGGAATTTAACCAAAATAGTACCATTATTCAGTGATCCTAAGGAACAGGGTTGTTTTTTTTTTAATGTATGCTGCTAGGATGAACATATTGATAACATGTCAAATTCTGTGACAGAGTTGCACCAGAGGGACACCAGGTGACTTGCCTTAGGTATACCACCCATAGAAAACTAGATATGTTGAGTTCTCTTTGAGCAGAGGGCTCATTTTGTTGTTGTTAAATAGCCTTCTGTAGCTTTCTATACTTCACAGCATAGTTTGCACAGTTTCTTGGGTTTTTCCTTATAAGTCAGAGAGTTTCAATAGGCTGGTGATTTAAGATATCCTTCATAAAAAAACCCAAACCCCTTAGAGTGAAATGGATAGGGTTTCTCTGAAAACCTGTGAGAATGGTGTTGGATATTACATTACCATTATATATGGGGATTCCTAAATATTAATAAAAAAACCCATAATTGCATGCTCTTTAATTAGGTTCACAAAAAAAAAAAAGACCCTGATTGATTTTGTTTGGTTGGTTTGCTTTTTTTTTTGTTTGTTTGTTTTGTTTTGTTTGTTTGTTTTGGTTTGGTTTTAATGTAACTTGCTCCCTCCCTCCAGGGAAGTTTCACCCTTCAAATATCTTATGAAAGGCACTGATGTATAGAATAATTAAAATGTGATGATAAAAGATCTGAAGTGACTGAAACTGGATAGAATATTAGTGCATTATATATGCTCACCTAGTTCAAGAAGACATTTGTAAAGCAACTTTTCTTTCAAGCAGCAACCAGACTGTATGATCCCAATGATATTRCAACTTGCTCTTTGCCCCAGGAAAGATAAAACTTACAGCTCTCTAAATATTAATTCTTAGAGAAAGACAGAATCCTTAAGAGGACTTGAGTTTGAGGAAGGCAGGAATACAGCAGTAAATTCAAGTCCCTCTCTCAAAAGAAATCATATGACATACAATGGATGTTACTAATAAATAAAAATTTTGTCTGTTTTTCAAAAGATGACTAGCAGTCCCATTATAGTTCCAAACTAGTATTTAAATACACATCACATATCTTCCTTCTGTGGCAGGCATAATTTAAAACAAATTACAGACTCTTCTTGTAAAATATTACTTTATGCTGTTAAAGCAGAAATCTGATTAACTAACTCTCAACTTTGGAGAACATTACAAAAACCTGTAAAAATATAAACCTCATGACTGGTACTTACACAGATCCCAGAATTAAAAATAACTGCCTTTCCATTTAATTACTTTGGCTATTAGTTTGTTAGACTCTCTGCACATTTTTAAAATATAAATATCACAGCTAGACAACATAGCTTGGAAGCCATGACAGCCAGACTTGGCAGTCAGTTCACCCATTCTGCTTTCCCTTATCATTAATCTAGTCCTGAGTCTGTCCTGGAAAGACAAACCAATATTTCTAGTGACTTTGTTACTGAATCTGGTATACAGGTTTAATTAATTTGAGTAAAAATGAAGGGAAATATTAGAATAATATTTTGAATAATACTTTTCATTGCAATTAAAATTAATAATTAATTTTCTTGAATTACAATATTCATGTAATTTAAGACATTCTTTTACAGKATTCTAGCTACTTTTTCAGGTTTATATTATGGCCTTTTGCTTAAAGATGGAAAATATTCAAATAGTGGAGCTTAGGAGCTCTTTTAAATCTTTTTTCTTATTATAATATCTTAAAATAAGTTTGATCACTAGTGAGCTTGCTTWATTATGTTTTGGGTTTTTTTCAGACCTGGTTAAGATCCAAGGATTAGGTAGTACTAGATTTTCTAGCAATAAAATATTCTCTGATATGCACATGAATTTTAGAACTTCAGTTAAAAACATTGAGTCAAATGCCACAAATTGGTTTCACAACTTTACATCTCAGTATTTGCTTGTCAATAAGCCCATCAGGAGAGCAGGCAATAGTCTAAAAAATAATAATTCAGATTTTTCTTTACTTAGCAATTCACATCATCTTCACTGCATACATCAGACGCTGTATATATTCCTACAAATGTAAAGAGATTAAATAACTAAAAGATTTAAATATGTCTAGGGCAAATAAGAGACTAAAATATTATTCTAAATCATATTCTAATCATACCCTTGCAAGGGTCCTTACAAAGTCTTTCTCTCCTATTCAAGCCTGATGTCAGGATGCAAAGAAGAAATAAAAGGAATGCAATTTGCAAACTTTTAATGGGATATGGAATTACAAGAAATACCCTTTTACATATTTAAGCAATGGTCAAGGAACATTCCTGATCAGGCCTTGTATTCAACATTTTTTTCARGTTCATGTTATTATGTGGAGTTTCAACAAAATATTCCTGAGAGCTGTGCTCCTGGAAATGAGAGCATAACTGGAGTTGAGTTTTAAATTATCTACATGCCTTTAGGCACAAAGTTAACTATTTTAATGATCTTTTTGAGGATCAAGAGCAAGTTAAACTTGTCCAAGTCCCACAAGTGATCAGAATTAATTTTATGACACTAAAAAGGGCAGTATAAATACATTCATTCCAGTTCTTTTGTCAAATATCTTTCACAAATAACAGCACTAAGGGCTTATAAAAAACATAAAATGATAAAAAGAAAGAGATGTTTTCACCACTAATGCAAACTGAACTCAGCAGTAAGGTCTAGGAAACCACCACATGGTGCTAAACTATCCTTTTAAGCAGGAATGAAAAAGTATYTTGTATAAATCTATTTTAGTCTAATATCACAATATTTCTGTCCTCACAACAACATTTTCATTAAAAGTTAGGCTTACATTTTGCTACACTGCACAGGTAGAAGAGTTTTGACCTTGTCAGTTTTCTGAAATTTTGACTGGTTGTCTCTGCTACCCTTTGCTTCTACCACCCTGACAAAATTTAAAAAGGGATAAATTGCCAGCYTACTAAAATACGGAAGATCTGAAAGGTTAACACAGTACATCAAGTGAATAATAAATTGCGCATGAAAAGTTTAATGTCTTATTCACAGTGCAGGAATTAGTAATAAGGACAGAGAATTACAGAAAATTATTTAGTCCTCATGATAAAGTTTGTAATAAGAACAGAAAACGTTACTGAAAAATGAAATACTTTTGAAGTGCTCAGTTGAAATCGTAATCTGGAGTTTGAATTGAGAAAGAGTAGACAATAGACATCATCAAATGAAAAGCAGATGTGAGAGAAACCAAAACCAATGAAAAATTCAATGCTTTGATAAATGTTCATTACAAGTTATGAAACATTCTAAGAGCTTGGCTTATGAGGGTAATCTGTGATTTTAAAGAACCTTGTCTTTTAGGTATTTTTTAAATAATTATTAACAATTAACATTAAAAATTGACATTAATCGTCAACAAAATCTCTCTATCTAATCTGAAGAATGAGATAGCATTTTCAAGCAGAAAAGCAGAATAACTAGTAGCATTTTCTGTTATTGTTTCTAAATTTAAGTATATGCAGGAGGTGTTCTGAAACATATATATGAAAAAATTTGTAAAAATCTGATGAGTTAAGTAACAAACAGAATGTTAGAATTGCTTCAAAAGGAACTTTTTTGTCATAGTATTTAGTAGTAGCCCCATCTTAAAATAGTGATTGTCTTCTCTGACCTGAAGGTAGAATACTCTACCAAAACTTAACAATGTCTTTTTTTTTTCTTCTGCCTTATTTCCTAAGTAGCTAAGCCTAAAACTGGAAACTAGTAACAGTAAGAGAAGGTTGAATCTTTTCCAACTCATTAATTGAACTGAAATTTCTGTAAAATGGAGCACATTTCCTGTGCCTAAATTCAGTGGAAAACCACAGTRCATATGAAAAACTTAGTCTCTAGTTTGTTTCAGCCATTAAAAAAACTTCATCAAATAATTCCATGGTAACTTCCTATGACGCTTTACTTCCARTGGGGGAATAAAGCAATACTCTGTTCAAGGCTGAACATTCARTTTAGCCTGAGACTTGTGAACATCATTATGCCAGTTTAACAGTGGGCTCAGACTCACATGGAGTGACTGACAGTGGGAACAATTTAGCTGCCACTTGGCCATAGAAGAAAAGCGAAACAGAAAGAAGAAAAAGCCTATGTTACTGGGATATTTGTCTACATCTGCTTTAGTGAACAGTTTGGTTGATGGTGAGTTTCTGACTCGAAGACTCAGAGTACCCATTTCATCATATCCCCCCTCCACTGTAGATGAATCCTAGCTGTGTTCCATGGACTGAATGCCCATTTGCAAGCAGAGTGCATCAGCTTGGCAATACAAACACATCTTCTAGATTACATCAATAGAAAAAGAATCCAGTTCATGCACTCCAAGATCACTCTAATACATTAATATTGTTCCAGTTCTATTTTCAAAAGAGACCCCACAGTAGAAATAACTGGAAAAATAGTCTTAATAGACATCATGAAAGTTATTTAAAATTAAGTTTCCATCTATCACTTAGACTGATAGTGGTTATAGCTATTCTGTATCAATTTCAATCTTTGCACATTAACGTCTTAACAAATCAGACTKTGGCAGTTTGGAAATGACCCAGTTCAATTAAAAATATATAGGATTATATAGACTATTTGTAATTTTTCTGATGAAGATTCTATTAAAGGAGTATGCGCATAATTCTATAATAATTTTCTTACAAATAGCTGTTGGTTAATGCATTTATTATTTAATTATTTAATAATGCAACAGAAGCCAGAAAGAATTTTTGTAGCTTCTRCAGGAAAAATATTTGTCAGTGTTGTCTGCCTCCTGCCTGTAYATACTGAGGAAAGGATTAAAATAAATATTGAGTGTCCAGGTTTCTTTCAATTTTTTAATCAGAAGGTTAAAGAATATTCCTAAATGAGAATAAAGAATGATTGTTTTTTCACCATTCTGTCCTAGAGTGGGAAATGGATTGAATTATCAAAGTGGAAATAAGAAATCAGAACAAATGTAATTTGCCCATCTTACCACTCAAGTCCTGCTGSAAAATCACTTTAGCTGCCTGGAGGCAAGAGAGAAGATACAAGCAATTAACTGTTCCTGCAATTCAAGGGAAGACAGATTCTCCTGTCGTTARGTAAAACTGAAGAAGAAAGTTCCTCTAAATTTACAGTTCTAAGCAACCGGTTTTAATGTGTAAACGAGGCTGAATATTACTCTTGTCATATATATAGTTTGTATAAACCTAATGGCATAATGAAATATATCCTGCTTTCCAAGTTTTTGTAACTTTATATWATTACCTACGTATCTCCTTTATACAGTTTTGACAAAAGGTCTAGAGAGTTCCTGCAGTAATTTTGACTCCTTTTGGAAAGTCATCTTAAAAATTTCCTATCATTTACCATGTGACTTTAGACAGAAACTGGTCTGATACATACTAGGGATGTCACTGTTACTTAATGACTCAGGATATGGAAAAACTAGTGTATTGGCCACATAACATAAACAAGTCCTGTAGTGGATATGAAATGCTGGTGTGATCCATTAATAAGTAACGGTCTTTTTTTATTACCCTGTGGATCTGGAATATGTTGAACAAAAGAAAAAACCTTGTGAATTAGGTCTTGAAACTGCAAGTTATAATTTAAAATTCCAAGTGTGTGAAAACGGGGAAGTGCTATGGTCTCCATATTTTATGAGTAAATTGAGGTGTATATATACAGGAGAAGTTAGATTTCTTTAAAATTTTCTTTGCAGCATTGCTTCAGTGGTAGTTTGCAGTCACTGCAGCTACCCACCTACACTCTGGTTTTAAAGTCAGCATTGGATACTATCTGAAGTATATGACTTGGTAGCACACATGTGCTCTGCTACCTATTCTCTGAGTGTCTGCTTAGTGTTCACTTCAAAACTCTAAGAGTAGAAGAGAGGGGTCTTCAAACTGTCCTAGGCCTATTCTTTAAATTTTACTAAGAATAGTGCCTACAGGTTGTACCTGTCCCTGGTTACTGTCCACAGATGCTTTAGGGCTGTTGAAAGATCTTTTTATAAATAAATTACTGAAAACAGTCAGAGAGACTGGAATATGACTCTGGAGTGAAGAGAAGCCTTTTCCCCAAGCCCTCTGTAGCTTAAGGGAYTTACTAGGCAGCTGGTTGGCTTTTGCAAATTCACGAGGATCAGTTCTCCCTGTGAAGATTGTTTTCCCTCCCTTGGAACAGGAGGCTGCAAGATGTATGGAAGTCACCAATTTTTGGATATAGCACACATGTGAATAGGGAAACCTTCCTGTGAAGTTTTACAGGAAATGTATTTAGGAGCCTCAAAGATTCACCATAAGGGCTTCAAATAGAGACGCATATTAGAGAAATGCATGATTACTCAGACTGACTAGTCTCCTGAAGGCAAAAAAACAACCAAACAAAAAACCTGCCAGAAAGCATACAGGAACTTCTGTGCCTATATAAGTGTTTATCAGTCAGGATGTCAGTTATTCATGGCAGTCCTGTTATTGCAAGAAAAAATTTAAATCCAAACCAGTCTACAACTCCCTGACCTCCTTTCCATTCCTGAAGCATCCCCCTTTCAGTTTCTTCAAAATTTTTTATCTTCCACTGTTATCTTATGTTACTATTTCAATTGGACACTATGCTTCAATTCCAAGGTGAAGTTTTATTTGGAACGTAAAAAGAGAAACAAATGCAGCTCGAATAGCAAGACATACCTGCAGCAACAAGCATGCTTCATGTGCTTGCCATTGTCAGGTTCTCTTTYCTTTGAGCCCTAAATGAATATATGGAGTTTGCAATTGTATATTGAATTTAACTAATCTCAATGTGTATGAAGCCAGATGGAGGCAATTAAAAAAAAAAAACAAAACAAAAACAAACCAAACCCAAACAAACAAACAAACAAAAACCCCCTTTCTACTCTGAAGCTTTGTGCATTTTCACAAAATGACACTATTCTTTCCTTTCAAACAAACATGTCATGCCTTCTTAACTCTGGGCAGAATATTTCATCTTAACGCTGTCTAACAATGGAGCTTCTGCTGATCTTTGAATGGAAAGTGAATGTATAATGGAGACTTCCCAGGCTTCTAAAGTTTACATCATGAGCATGTTTACAAAATTAGACTTTTAACTTGTTTTTTTTCTTTAATGGGAACAATTTATTGATTTTATGGTCAATTAAAATCAGTATTTTCTTTTTCTTAAATCAACATGCCTCTGCCAAACTGGAAAAGGCTTTTWAAAATTATTTTTCCTCCAGCAATTCTTTATATTGTCTTCATTCTGTGTGCTTTTACTGTTGCTGCTTTCACTTCTGGCTTGTCTCTCAGTTTGCAGTCCCTCTCATGCTGCCTGTTAAAATGCTCTGAATTTTAATAATCAGTTTTAATACTGAAATTTTACCTTTGGGATTTGAGGCTTAGATACCACTGAGATTAATGGGATATAGGTGAAATTTTGGTTAAGACTGCCAGTTATAAATTATTTGTGTTAGTGCCCACTAATAAGACTGTTGAAAAGTTAGATATTCAGAGCAAACTGAGCAGATTCTGTGATCAATGTAAGTATATATATGGATTATATTTTTGTCACTTGCCATAGGATTCATCTAGTGAATTCATTCATCTGATGGCTCACACAATTATAAACTAATAAACACCTGTAGGAAAACAAAAATCTCAGTGAATGACTGATCTTTTCTCAGCAGCATTATTATTTCTATATGTTGCAACCACCAAGCATTACAACCTGTCAAACCAATACACATATTTTTTATTCCCTTTAATGTCCTTATTTTTTCACAGTTTTTATCCAGAAATCAATTTGAGACTAAAACTTTCAATTAAATAGTTCATTTGTCTTGCTATGAGAGGACTTTATGATGTTGCTTAGAAGCCAGCTTGTTTTCCACTCTCAGTTTCCAGCATCCGCTAGGGTTCTTGTYGTAAAGATTACATGTTACTTCCGACATATAATTTATGAAGTATTCATTCTAATATTCTAATTTTGTACTCAGTCTATAGTATTCTGTCTGTAAGGACTATGCATCTATAATTTCTTTCAAAAAGCTATAGCAGTAAGTATTTTTTGTCTGATTTTTTGCACAATTTGGTGCTGAGTTATTTATGAGCAGTGACGCTAAGTGCTGCTTTCTGGTAAAATTTGCCCTCATGTGAGAAACTCCATTTTCACAAAATACATTTTCCCAAGGTAACCAGTAAACTTTCATCTAAATTTTAGGCTAGACCTTGGGGGAACAAAGTAACACAGGCATGTTTTTCATTAAAACAAAACTTTTTCTTTTTGCTGCATATAAATTGAAGCCCATTGTCATTTAACATTCTCAGAAAGAACTGACTCAATTTTAGCCACATTTCTCTTATTGACACTAATGGGAATTGTACAACTAGTGAAGTTTACAACCCATTAAATATCCAGAGGAAAACATAAAACACTTCTGCTTCCTGCTGCTGTACCCTAATTCAGTAAAGCATGCTGAACTTTTGCTATGCTGATGTCAGCAGGAGCACTGTCAGAGGGTGAATTTTACTTGTCATATCAACTACCTTTGTAGTTTTATAGTTATACCTTTATATATATACCTTTATRTGTCATTTACTAGGTTTTGGGTGAGTTGATTAGCTCCTTAAAAAGGAACAAACTGAACCTGCAGACTTTTGGACCAGGTGGACCATGAGCTAACCCAGGTGTATGGAGGCAAGCTCAGCCTTGATTCTCTGACAAGAAAAGGTTCAGCATGGACACATGCACAGTACTGTCAGACAGTTCAGTGAGTCCATGGCATGGTGCAGAGAAGAAAAACATAATTTCTTCCTAGATAATTTTGAAGTCAACCTAAATCACTCCAAACYTCAGAAGAAGATACATTTTGGAGGAAAAATGTATGTATTTGTGAAATGAAGATGATTTTCATATAAAATACATTTCAAAATTCATGTATTGTCAGTTTAAACACAAAAGTATTTTATCACCTTTCTGCTTTCAAAAGACAAGGCTTGTTCACCMATCAATACATGAGGTACACTTGAGAGCCAATTAAATTTTAGATTTCTATAAGAAAAACATTACATGACAGATAACCTGTACAAACACTATCATAAAATATTATATTGTTATTATATTATTAACCATAGCTCATAAATCATTCTCTCAGTTTGTCTTGAGATACACACAACTAACTAATAACCAKTGAAATTCAAAGGCTAGAGATTAGATGCATCTCAAATAAATTTTCTAATCTAAGGAAAAAMAATACTGTGAATTTTACACATTGTTATTTTGATTATCCTGGAACACTTAGTGACATTTGATGTTGATTAATTTTGGATTGCTTTGAAATGGAAAGCAAGAGCTGCAAATGCTGGAATAGTTCATCAACTCTTTCTGTTTATAAACYGGTCTGGCAGATAATCTATTAAACAAATTAGGTAGTGGCTGTTTGATGAATTCTTGGGATATTTTTACTCTTTTTCTCTGAGTGAAAGTTTTTTTCTCTTTGGACAGCAGTGATTTCTATTTTTTCTTCTGCGTTATTTTCCTACCGGGTCAAAGATAAAATTTAAGTGAGACAGGTARGAGAAGTGAACCTTGGAAGGGTTTAGAAATGCAATCCAGAGAYATTTTAGTTGCAGATTAGAAATAAATGTGAAATATTTTCTTCTGTAATATCATGCTCATGGTAAGGAAACTGTCTTTTAATATAAAGTCACATTTTGAAAGATTTTGTCCTAGAGGAAACCTGACATTACATTGCCTGTGTGCTATGTCACAGTACTGAATGCATATTCTGCCTTTCATAGCAGTGCCAGAGGAATAAAGGGAAAAAAATTAAAAACAAATATTTCTGTTGCGGGCAAGTTTATTGACTTTGTTTTTAAATCAGCCTGGTGATCCATGGAAAATATACATTAACATTCACATTCTCCATCAGAGCTACAGTGAAATGTCAGCTGGAGAAAACTTAACAAAATTTCGCATCTTCATAACAAACACCAGTAACTTTCTTTGTTTTTTGTTTTTTTTTTTTAATTGCTTCCAGTATTTTCTCCAAAGCAGAGATTTAAGGGGTCTGTGAGCCATTTTCCACTCCAGGACTCCAGRGCTTAGTCAGGCTAATGACTGGTACCAAGCCTGCATGTCCCTCTGCCAGTTCAAGGGCAAGACACAGAGAGCCTGGGCCCAGGTGAGGTGAATTTTGTCCCTTTGTCCCACACCCAAAAGAAAGCGAAGGGTTGGGATATCTCACCACTTGTAATCATCAGACCTGTAGTAAGGCAGACCAAAGTGGGAAAATTGTTCTGGTTTTGGTTAAGGACATCTCTGTGAAAAACCAAAAAAAAAGAAAAGCAGTCCATCATATTATGGAGTGCCCTTGTCTATGTGGCTGTATGCCTATCMTCTGTCCTAGAAATACAGTACTCATGTGACTAAGTGAAAATTTTAATGAAGAAAAGTTTTTAAATACTGTTTTCCTCTCTAAGACACCTRCAAGATTCAGCACTGCAGAAAACTATGAATGTTCAATGTCTATCAGCCTCTGTACAAATGTAGAAATTTTCTGCCTGCATAGCAACTTTAACCATTATGTAGACACCAGCCAAGGCTGAGAGTACTATTAATTGTATTAATTAGGTTTTTATTTCTTAGGACAGAAAGAAAATGTATATTGCAATAGTGTATGTGTATTTCTAATCCATTCTGTTTCCATAACAGTCACACAATACATCTAATGTGTTTTTCATTTACCCCAGAATGAATTCAATGCAGTTACCTGAAATTCAGTATCTAAATAACAGTACCTGAATAGCTGTATTTTAAAGCCTATTATGCATTATGAGCTAATTTAAATTATTCAAGAATACTCAAGTAGTATAAAATCATATTGCAATATTTGTGTTCTTCAAGTCTGCCTAAAAGTTAAATATGCACACACATACATATGACTCCTTCATTTGCTGCTGCTTTCCTGTAAAAAAGCATATATGCACAGTTATAGAGTGTGAATTATGTCTAACTATGGGTACACTGGCAATAAAGATACACACAAATGCAACACATACTTCCTACCTGTTTATATATTTCTCKAATCCATATTTTTATTCTGTACGTTAATGAACATATATCCACACTCAGAAAGAAGTTATCAATCTGTAAAACCACATGCATATAAATACTGTGTAACAGTAAGAAGATCTTTGTAATTGTWAAAAAAACTGCCTAATGGCATTTCCTAAGAAATTGGACTGCCTCACTTGCATTTCTCTAGAACTGACAAACTGGGATTACCATCCAGGTTTTGTGTTTAAGTGTAAAAGATATAGCCTTAGCTTATCATATGCCAGRTCACACTGAATCTCTTAAAAGTCAATTTATTCTGTAATCAAGGCTCACATCTTAAAACAATTTACACAAGTGCATACATATTGTTTTAAAAGATGAAATAAAAATAATAAAGAGTTGTATGCTTTTCTTTGTTTACTTTTGTTTTGCTTCTTGAAGACATTTGGCATTTGTTTATACTTTCCTTTGTATCCACATGAGTTTATGGTTGAAAATTTCCAAACATGCAGAACTCCCAGGAGAATGAGTTCATCTGAAGAAATAAGGCCCATTCTGCAAATAATGTGAACTATAACCACTYCTTCCCCACACAGGAGCAAATTCAGCAATTTTGACTACAACTCAGTGACAATTCATGGTGCCAAGGTCATACCTCGTTTCACAGAGGAATCACAGTTATTGAAGCAGCAGTTCCCTGTCACTAAGTTGGTTTGGCTACTGGGAGTAAATTAGAAACTGAACTCTTTCCTGAAAATGCCTGTGCTTAGCAACTAACTCTATTAAACTCTGCATGGCCTGCATTTTCCACATACCTTTCATATTTTTCCCTTTCGATATGTTCTGCAGCTAAGAAAAGTCTYGTCCGCTCAGCCCACAGCTACAAGCTACTAGTCTGGAACCAAGATCAAATCTAAAAAATGTCAAATATAATGAAAAAGAGCAGAGGATGAGACTGGATAGCTTAGTGGAATGGAAATGGTTTATGAAGTCCCTCACTTCTAACTCACTGCTCTGAATCTTCTGCTGTCAATAGTTACTGGAACTTTGGAGCATTTCACAATTGTTCAGTGACCTATGCTGAAGAAGTTGTTAGTCTCGGCTGAGCTCCTTGTGACTGCTGCCCACATCCCAGAAAAAAACACAGCATCTGATATTGAGAGAATTTTACATTGTCATTGGTGATATTAGTAAAGAACTAAAAGATCATGATGTATATTTGTCCAAAAGACATTTGTACATCCATTTCATTAAGAYGTTATTAGCAATTGCTGAACATTATTGATATTATGTAGACATYCTTTTCTGCTCTTAGCAAATTATCTTTAAAAAGATCCAGTAGCCATTTTGTATTTAATGAGAATTCAAGAATACAGAAGATTGTGAAACTATATTTTTTCTCTCTGACTGTCTTTGTAGTCTTAAACAAGACACAAAGCCATTATCCAGAATTTCTGCAATCTAAAGCTCAATTTGTGTAAAAAGATTTATACCATGGAGATGAAAATATTTGCCACCATTTACCAGCCATTAAAATTAATTACACCATTTGCTTCTGATAAGGATGCAACATTCTGAAAAGTTCCCTGACTCTATTTTTTCTGATATTATGTTTTATCAGTTAATAAGGATTATTGTTGCGAATGRGAGAATAGATTCTTCAGCCTTAAAAGCAACACGTTGGAAAGTTTGCATAAACAGGAGTTTTAAAGTTTTTCAGTTTTAAGGTCTGAAAAGATGGGTTTCAATAAAAAGGGAAGTGTTTTCATACTAACCTTTACCAAGAAGTACTAGAAMTATCCTTTGATTCTACAGAAATTTGAGCTTCAAACTTTCCAAATATACAAGGTGTGCAAATATTACATACCTTTTTCTATATTAGTGACAGTACAGCCTCTTCTCCTCCTCCTAGTGTTCTTTCCTTTTTTGGTTGCTCTCTTAAAATGTCAAAACTAATCACTTTGTAAGATTTATAGCTCAGTTAAGATTTGCAAGGAAGTTCTTCTAATTCTCTGCCATAGACCTAGGTTAACTTCTTTATTTACTCTGCATTTTTTAGAGGAAATGTGTAGCAAGTGTGTAGCATACAAACAGAAAATATTTCATTAGCCAGTAAGGAGAGTAATTTCTTTAAAAGGATAATGGAAAGAATTTTTTCGCTCATATTTTAACAAAAAATATACTGTGTGCATTCATCTGCTGTAAATACTATTTTTTCAGTAATTGAAATAAATATATGGATGTTATGATAAGTATGGAGATCCTCTGAAGGAAATTAACCTTTAAATTGCAGTTCTATCATGTTTTGCTGTCACATTTGGTGTGTCAAAAAAAGCAAGAAAATAAATGCAATTTTCTTATTTGTTGRCTGTTGCGTTTTCATTTAGTTTCTTTGTGAGAGATTTAGTTCATGGTAGATGAGAAATACCTGAAGGACAGGAAGCCAAAAGTACAAACAACAACAACAGAAAATTAATAAATAAATTAAATTAAATTAAATATATTATTTAAAGATTTATATTGGTATACATTTTACCAGGATGTGTTGTAACATAAAAGCTTATACTGTCAGTAAAAATGCAAAGCATTGAACTATGCTAATATGCTTAATTGGTCTCCAGAGGGAAGGATTTTGTATAAAAGGATTTTTCCTGGGGAAATTACCATCACAAACATAGGCTATCAATTACATCTGCAAAGAAAATGGTTTTTAAAAAACCATCATGTCCCAAATCTAACAAAGATTCACAGACGCTAATAAAACATATCACTTCTATCACATAAGATAGCTTGTGTAGTTGTCATTTCACAGTTTGCTAAAGCAACACTGACATCTGAATTATGTATAATCCTTAGGTCCATAAAAGCAATACAGGTGGATAGCACAGGTTACGTGCCACTTCAGAATTAGAAATAAAGTCTTGCTTTTAATCCACAATCCTCCTTTTTTRCTCTTATTTCTCCTTTCTCCAATTCTTTTGGTTGATACTGGGTGCAGCACTGTTTCTCTTTCTCATCAATGGCTGGACTCAAGGGGCAGATGCCCCCTCAGCACATCCACTGATGCMGCAAAGCTGTGAGGAGTGGCCRAKGCCCCAGAGTGCTGTGCAGCCCTTCAGAAGGGCCTCAGCAGGCTGGAGAGATGGGCAGAGAGGAACCTTCTGAAATTCAACAATGGCAAAAGCAGGGTCTGCACATGGAGAGGAATAACCCCATGCACCAGCACAGGCTGGGGATTGACCTGCTGGAAAGCAGCTGTACAGGGAAGGACCTCGGGGTCCTGGTGGACAACAAGCTGTCCATGWGCCAGCAATGTCCCCATGTGGATAAGGAGGCCAGTGGTGTCCTGGGGTGCMTTAGGAAGRGCATTGCCAGCAGGTTGAGGGAGGTGATCCTGCTCCTCTACTCAGCCCTGRTGAGGYCACATCAGGAGTGCTGTGTCCAGCTCTGGGCTCCACAGAACAACAGAGACATGGAGCTTCTGGAGACAGTCCAGAGGAGAACTGTGCAGATGATAAAGGAACTGGGGCACTTCTCTTATGAGGAAAGGCTTAGGGAGCTGGGTCTGTTTAGACTCAAGAAGGTTCAGGGGGAATCTTATCAATTCCTCTAAGTGTTTAAAAAGAGGTTGCCAAGAGGATGGAGCCTCTTGGTGGTGGTGACAAACAATAGACAAGAGCCAAGAGACATAAACTGGAACACCTGAACATGAGGAAGAACTTCTTTACTGAGAGGATGACTGTGTGTGGAAACAGATTGCCTGGAGATGTTGTGGAGTCTCCATCTCTGRAGATACTCAAAAGCTGCCAGGACAYAATCCTGAGTAACGTACTTAGGGGACTCCACTTGAGCAGTGAGGTGGAACTGGATGACTTCCAGTGTTCCCTTCCAATTCGTGACCCATTTCAGGATTTTCCTTTCTTCTCTCTTCCATTCTGGCTTTCCTTTCCATATTCCCTTCGTCTTCTTTTCTGTTGACGCATTCAACTCCACATTACACCATAAATTGGCAATGGAAAACATCTACCTGTACCCTACAATTCTCTCCTAAGATTATCACCCTTGCTGATTTCTGCTGAGACTTTGAGTTACATTGTGCTAATTCTTTGTGGGATTCCTTTGTTTTGATTTATTTGTTTTTCTTTCCTTCTTTTTTTTGCCCTCTCATTTTTTCCTTCCTTTTTTTTTCCTTCAGAAGAGCTACAGTTTCATATCTGCACTGCTACCATGTGCATCACATTATTTTATGGTCCATTGTTTAAAAAAAAAGAGAATTTGACCCTTGAAGAAGTGGAAAAATGGGAAACATCTATCAAAGAACAACTCTGGAGGACCTAACCCAATAGCAGTAGGAAATACAAGATATAATGATGATGAAATACTGAAAAACAGCCAGGACTTTTTTCTCACCCTGAAGAATATTGTGTAGGTAAGTCCCAAAGCCTTGAGACAACAAACACAACTCATTGCACAGTTGGTGTTACTGATGTGCATTTTCTTTTCTTGATGATCTGCAGTTTTGTATTTTTTGCATATTGTACACTATTTCCTATTATAATGTTTATMTGTACAATTATGTATTATTTACACTAATCAGGTCCTTAAAAGTATGAGTCATGTGACCTGAAAAATCTCTGGCTTACMAAGAACTCTTTTAGGTTTAGGATATGGAATAGAAAGGATGAGGTACCATCAATCATAAATCCAGATGCATATGTTCACATGTGTGAATGTGTGATATTTTTAGAGCAGTAAATAATCTTTAAATCATACCTTATGTCATTCTTTTCTGTGTTTCTTCACTCAAACTTATCATTTGTAGAAAATATTTGACTAAGCTTCATTAGGTAGAATATTCAAGAGTCAACATGACAGCTTTGGATACTATTTGTGAAATGAAGCAGAAGCTTCCTTTTTGAGAGAAAAATATGATCAACACTAAAAATCAACTCACTATTTCCTCTTCCTTGTTCTCTGCACTGCCTCATCACTCCCTCATGCAATCAAAAGGTTCTCAGGTTATCTCAGTCCTGTGATCTGGAGCATTCAAAGAAAATGCAGGATGTTTTGCATGCAGTAAACAGAATATTATTGACATGACAGGAGGATTGTATCTATGTTACCCTGCACTAGAGCTAGCATTCAGCATCCAGCTAGAAGCAAAATAAACCCTGGACCCAGAGAATTCATACTAACCAGTTCAACTTTGTAATCCCTTGTTATATAGAAATGGATTGTTGCATTTTTAAGTTGTTTTATATGCATCCAGTATTCAATCTTCAAATCATGGGTTTCAAGCTGATATATCAGAACCATCCATGCTACAGTGCCTTAGAGAAGGAAAAAATTGAAWTGCTAGTTCAGTGCTGGGTAAACACTTCTGTGTGGCCTGACTCCAGTATCAGCACTTCATTTTAATGATAACGACAGCTCTGGTGATCATTCTAAAATCCTTAAATGTACTTAACAACCTGTTTATGCTTGGAGAGCAGTGAGTTTATGAGGACAGCCAAATGAAACAGATAAGAGTATTATGTAAAGCCATATTCTGAAATGTTTATTCTAGCAGTTAGTATGCATCTGGAGTAAATTTGTAGKCCGCTATCCTCAGGTTTCATGCATTTTAAATAGAGCATATTTATTTTAATTCAGAAGCAGACAATTATGTGAGAAATAGAAAGGTTTTGACAGCACAACCCCAAATTAGGCATTGTTTGAAAAGGTATAGTCATTTTAGAATCATCCTAAATATTTCATGGATCTGAATTTCTCCCACATGCAGGTTGTATGCTGTTTCAGCCATGGATCRTCAGCTGCAGCTATTAAAGCTTTATTTTCATTCTGATATTAAAACTGTTTTTAACACAATGGCATCATTTTCCCCCTTATCCAAAAAAACACTTTCTGCAATGAAATCAGGGAATTAGAGTCTGACTTATACTGAATGTGCATGTATGTAGAAAGGAATTTATTTATCTTTTTGCCACCATTAGCACTTACAAAATGTCTATCACCATCATGCTTGAAAATACTTTTTTTAAATGGCTAGTCATTGTTAAAGGCACTGTCAGTTTGATTTTTTTAGCTGTGAAATTTTTACACAATTTCTAATAATCTTTTGCAAACTCATAAACAAAATTACTTTCCTCTGCAAATGCTTGAGGAGCATACAATATATTTACTACGTGTGGATTTAGTAGTAGATATGAGAACTACGCTCCTCTTAATACCAGTAAAATTACAAAAAGTAGCTAGATTTTTACCTAAGAGTTTTATAAAGAGACGTAAAGAAAGGGACTGGTAGCATTTGTAATATTTTTTCCTAGATTTAAATAATTTATTTGAGGAAAAATAATTAAGCTTAAATAAGTTAGTTCTTTGACACTTTTTTTATTAAATCAGGAAATTTCAGGCTATATTTTAAGATGAGTAAAGACTGATCTATATCTTTTAAYACAAATAGCAGATTAAAACCCAGAAGTGTTCATAGGTAAAAACAAACCAGTCTCATTTTTCTCAATTCCATCACATTCTGTCCACACTTACTACTCTCACGTCTATAAATGTCGTTATAGAATAAGCTAAAACTAGCAGTGTTTTAAAGCTGAGTTAGAATATTATGTTTTTTTATACACTATTATAAAACCACTAATCTTTTGTCAATGTATGCTGTTTTGAAGTAAGCAGAAGGAATTTTATTGACTAGATATTTTTTCTATAGAAAATAGATTTATGACCTTCAATGAGAGCTCTGAGACATCTAAAGAAATGCTACCTGGGGTGTATATTTTTTCATGGTAAATATCATCAGGAAAACACCCATACCTACTACACAAGCAGCCAGTTGAGAGGACCAAGTGAACACAACTTTTGCTTCAAAACTTTGTTTCCCTATCACAAGAAAATTGTTTCAGGGCAGAGCTCAACTTCYCTCTAACTCTTTCTCYCTCTGAAGAACACAGCTTGATTTTATGCTACAGAAGCTATGACTTTTACCCTTAAGGCACAAAACAACTTTGATAAACAAGAGAAAATATGAATACTTAAGGGACAGGACAACTAGTTCCCTTTCATTAAGAAACTGGCGTGCATATAATGGAAATCTCCTGTGGGTTTGCACACATATTGTTCTCAGTGAGAAAATAGTGTGCAAGCCTCTTCAAATGAGGAAAAGAATCAGAAAATAGCATCTGAGGGCAATACGTAGCAGCTATGGCTCATCAGCCATCATAAATGACAAGACAGATTCAGAAATTTGTATCAGCCTGATTTTTCTCTTCCATCTGTCAGTACAGGATTGGTGCTACTCACTACTCGATTCTACAGTACTGAAAGGAGGGAAAAAAAAGAGAGATTTACAGTCCTACTTATATACCTTTAGCCTTCATTTTCAAATCAACCATAGATTTCAGTAAGGTCAAATAATGTTAAAATAAGATAGCACCATGTGGGATTGAGAGCAGCTTAAACTGTCCTAAGGCTAAAAGCAAAACCCAAACCTCCTGAAAAWAAAAAATGCTTAGTGAAGTGGAATATGAAGTAGATCTGTATTTTAGTTACAGGTATATAAAATAATTTAAGTGCACTAATTTAAGAATTTGAACATCTAACCTTAAGGAAAATCATAGAGTGGAATTTTTGAGTCTGTATCAACAGATATTCACATGGGGGGGGGCGGTGGGGTGGTTATGCCAAGCATTGTTATTTTGATAGTCTACTCGGTTTTAATAAGTAAAATTCAGGTCTTCTTTTTAACAGTTGCAGAGGGAGGATGTCAGCTAAGCATAAAAGTTTCAAAAAGGTCTGGAAACCAAAGCTCTTTAATGTTCACTGTTTTCCAAATGTCACAGATTTTAGAACATCTTTTATGAACTCACAAGATGAGTTCAACTTCCTCAAATTCTTTCCTCCATGAATAATTCCCTTGTTGCTTTCCAGAGACCTTGAATTACAAAACATGGTTGTCCACCTAGGGAAGTACCTGTTATGAAAACAATGAAGAACAGCAAGAAAGAAAACTTTGTATGCTGTTGTTGTTCTTTCAAGAAACATAAAAATCCCCAGCTATTCAACAGTTACCTTAGAGATGAACTAGGCGCTAAACCGTGAGGGAAATTAATTATCCACTTGTAGGAATAAAGTTCTGGGGGAAAATGTACTACGGTATTTCCAGTGGTGAGACAAATCTACCTGCTTCATTAAAGGAAAACTAAACTATTTTCCAGGTATTACAATGTCTGTATAGGATGGGATATTATCTTTCTACAATAAGGCCAGGGGAAAATTCCTGGTTTTACCCAGATTTTTACTGTGATTTCCTCTTACCAGCTCTCTATAGTGGGGTGACAGTTCCACCCAAAACTGGCTTCTTATACAAACTAAAAGTAGAATCCCAAAAAATAAGGGAACATCATATTGGTCCAGAATATATTTACCTGCCTTGATATCAAGGAAAACTCACTTGAGCACACAAGTCACAGAAGAAAAAAAAATTACTAGGTGATTCAACAGTGACTATGAAAACAAAACACCTACAATGGAGAAACTAAGCCTGGTGGAAATTACTGACATGAATCAAACATGATTAGCAAGTACTTCTGTGACTTTAATCAAATGCTAGGAWATGAAACTAGTCCAAAGTTATTTCTCTAATTTTAGCTTTCCTGGAGCTAGTTTTGAATTCTTGAAAGTAGGGCACACCTGAGGTACAGAAGGTCAAATTTGAAGATAAGTGTATTTGTGCAGCACTACAATTTTAAAAGAACTATCTTTATCTACATTTTTGTAGCATTAGAAGTTAGTATGCTATATTTAAGCTATATTCAAAAAAAGCTTTCTATGATTTTCGCTGTTTCTCCTAAGATTTTTCCTGCAGTCCTTAGACTTTGTTTTGAATTACTCAGAGAAAACCAACTGATTTAAATTATGAAAACAGGGAGCCAGAAGGCTGACTTTCCCCTTAAAAATCTCAACTTGCTCACTGAGCTAGGAGAAACACTTTGAAGAGTGTAATTGCTTGAGCCCTTGACTGTATTTGTAATTTCTTTGCAAGCTTTTCAATGTTTCTCAAGAGTCATGAACAGGGCTGCAACTTCAGCACCTGGCAATGGTGCTGCCCTTAGACTTAGCAAAATTAGGTGTYTGCTTAGAACAAGATCCCATGGGGCAGCTGTCCTGTACTCCCACTCCCTTATTTTTGTGATGCAAGAAGTTGTACAGACTAGGTCATTTGAAAATAGTTTGGGTAGTGGGGAGGGTAGTGGAAAGAATGCATGGCCTCAAGGTTTCTTTAGGGTCTTGTTTTAGTTTTGCAGTAGAAATGACTGCTATTCCTCTCATCTTTCCAAGAGCAGTCTGATTCCCCACATGATCTCCACCTGCATAGTGCTAGGAAGGCCTTCAGAGAAGGGGGGCTGTACTTAGATATCAGACCAGTTTAGTGAGGGGGATGTAAGGTGTGCCTTCATTCCCTCAAAATACAGACCTCCCACTGTCTCTCTCTCAGTTTTCAAACACCAGCATTTCTTTTCCCCCTCATCAAGCTTTAAGGTCTTATTCAGTTCTCTCAGTCCCTCTCCTAGTATCCCCAAACTACCCAACTTTTCTGAGTCTGCCTAGAGGCACTCTCCCATCTTAGCTCCATTCTCCATCTCAGATCACTTACTTCCATAAAATTAATTCTTACCAATCCATGGATGATTTTTTTTTTTCCCCCCTGGACTTCTGGGATAATTGAATTCAAATTTGGTTACTGGGGACAAATTTGAGGCCCACTGTACTTAGAAATTACCAAATGACAAACAGCATTTGGCAGCAAAATGGACACAGTTGACTCAACGTGAGTTCCGATTTACTCATGCTGCATTAGTAAACTGGAATTCATTAGGTAGAAAAGATGGGCCCTCTTCTTTGTGAATATCAGAGAAGGTGAGCTTACCAGGGAAGAGTTTGCAAAAGTGAGCTGTAAAGATGTGAGGTGCCATATCTTTGCCCAACAAAGCCGATTTTGTGTCAGGTGGTATTAGATCTCACTGATAGTGGATCAGACCATAGATCTTAATTTTAAATGTGTCAGYTGCTTCTGAATATAAGAATATTTGCACCTCAATAAAATAAACCAAAAGCATGTTGAGCTTAATGAGCTCTTAATATTCTATTATTGTTTCTATTATTCATTACTCTGATACCACTAAGAGTAGTGAATACACAAACTCTTCTTAATACACTTATCCAAGSTTTATAAACAGACAGTATCCCCATTTTATGTCGGAGGTACCTGAGACAAAAGCTGAATCACATCCAGAGGATTCATGTTACGGTCTATCAATTTGTCTACATGAAATGCTTCATCAAGTTCAGAGTTCTAAATCCAAAACACTGGACTAGTTGGTAAGCAAGATGTCTGCACACGACTGTGTTTAAGTAGCTTAGCCAAGGCAGAGTGAATAGGAGCTGACAGTCTGAAAGCTAGCTAGTATCAACCTTATTCAGCTAAGTTTCTCTGAAGTTCTTTAGGTAAACTCTCACAGATTTTCTCMTTTGCCTAATATGTTTTTTTAAAAATATTCTGAGTACAAATGTTCTGCAAACCAATTTCTCTTTTTTCTTATATCAGCATGAAAAGTGAAGTACATGGTCTTGACCTTAATGGATGGTTTTGCCTTTTCAATAGGAACATGAAACCGGCCAAATTCTTTGCTGGTTTAGTTTTCTTCTNAATCTAGTGTTCCAAATAAAATACTGTAAAACAAACTTCAGTCTTTGAGTCATTGGAAAACATTGCTTACAGCACAGAACACAAAACATCCTGAAGTGACCATCTATCATTGCTCCAGATTGCTGGAGGAAATAGAAATAAAATGAGAAAGCAGCATGATTTTATACCAATTGTAACTCCAAGATGGTCTTACCACAATCAAAATAAGGCCAGTGTGATGGAATTTATAGATAGGTAATATTGAAAACATATTTTGAGCCTCATTTGATGTCAAGGTACAAAAATCAGATTTCAGATCAATGGTGTAATAAAATGTACAAAGTAGCTGATGAAAGCTAACTTGGTTCCAACACAGGAATTTATCATGATAAACATATCTCTCATTTCCACATCTGTCATCCATTTTTAAAACCAATAAATCATTTAAATATGGATTTAACTGTTTCTACAAGTTGTTACAGTGCTATGCACTGCACTGAAGGAGAACTTTAACAATAATTCACTTTTCTGAATTCAGAAGTTTCAAAAATGAATTAGARGATTAAGTTATGCTCACATAATTACTGTGGCCAAACACAACATACAGTAAAACAACTGGGATTTTTCTGGCTGGTATATCTATTTTCCCTGGGCTTGAATTCACCTAATAGACCTTTCCTTTGCACAGAAGTGAGTGAATAGTTCAGATTAGAACCTGCCCAAGCAAGTAAAATGATGGAATCAGAAGACAGAATGTAGATATCTGTGAGCTGGATTGGATTGCCACTCAAGTGCTCAGGGCAAGGCTGMGACTTGTTTCATCCTAAGCACAGTTTGAGCCCTGCAGAGCATGGAAGGAATGTTGGCTGCAGGGCCCTTAATGGGAGCTAAAAAACGCCTGGTGAAATGGTCTTAAAGGTCTGTCCAARCCCCCCATGTGAAAACATTTACAAATGTTGGACCGGTCTGCTGATTTTTCCTTCTTTTTGTGATAAAGGAGTTGGGTGAAAAAGAAAGGGCTTTGGAGGAAAGCAAAAAAGAGGCAGTAATGTTAAAAGGCTCATATAATTTTCATCTTTGATCGTACTGAAGGAAAGGCTGGCAAAGTCTAAAGGATCACTAGTGCCAACAAAYATAATCAGATTCTGATTTCATAATTAAACTTTGCACAACCTTGATAAGACACATTATTAGAATCTCAGTGGTAAACTCGCTTTATGCATATTTATTCCACAATTTTAATTCATTTACTCTAGTAAACATTAACCTTTTGCTTCAATATATGTATATCTAAGGGAAGTTTCTAAGAAATTCTCTAAAATATTCAGARCTATGCTAAAGTTTAAAAATATTGTGATAACTATTATAAAAGTCTTATATATAGGCTTTATATACATAATATACATGCATAATAATTTATCAATACACTAGTTGTAATTAAATTATTTTTAATTTTGTARTTATTACATTTTTAACTGTTTAATGTGCTATTCTTACATTGGAATCATGAAGTCAGTCTAACACTGCAGACAGTATTCGTTGCTGTAAAAGCTAGTGGAAAAAATCCTACAATCTCTCTAGCAGTTACAATAATGATGTTGGTTTCCTGCTCACTACAAGGGTAATTAAAGAAGAATTTGGCTGAACTGCACATACCAGGCAGCTAAGGTAATACTTTATGTACACATTTCACTAGAGCTTAACACATAATACAGGGCTTGTTTTCTTATTTCTTATTTTTAAAATCAATTAGGTCACTAGACAACTAGAATTTCAAGCTATAACTATTAGCACTTTGCTGAAGCTGTGTATAATGTCATTAATTCTTCTGCTAGTGCTGTTCATCTGAGATAGTAAAAATTTCATTAGTCACTGAACACACTTCATGCATAACAAATGAACAATCAATTAAACATGATTTTTAAAATTCTTTTTTGTCTAATCTTCCCCTAAACTTTATTAATGTTCTACATGACATTTACCCTTCCCTTCAGATTTTAAGTAATTGCTGGTCTTTTACTACAATTCACCTTTTCCTAGCCTAGAACAAGCTGGCAAACTAAAAATTAAATATTACCAGTTATTCCCATGGTATTCTGCATGACTTCAAGCTTTGTGATAATCTTAGAGATTTACACATCTAGACTTTGTTTTGTTTCTTGTATTTGATTGCACAGTTACCAAAAACATCTATTCAAAATGTTAACACTGACCTATAGTTGAAACAAACCATTAGAATGGAGGCAAGTAAAAATTTTGACTGACACTAGTTGAGAGTTAACATGAGTCACTCTGGGTCTTTCTTTTCACATGAGCTCCTGCCTGATTTTTGTCTTGTGTGGAGCACTTCCATTTCTGTTGTGCAGCAGCAAGGCTCCTCTTTACCCACACCCTGCCCTTATCATGGCAGTGCATCTCCAGCCACAGAGAAGAGCTCCAGGAATTATATTCTTTTCTTACACATCTGCAGATTGCTTGATATGGTTAAAAGACCTTTATGCTTCAGCCTTCTACAGTGCAATATCAGAGACAGTAAAACACCAAGACCAGCTAATCTGGAAATTAAGACTCTCCACTTCAACAGACTAATAGGTGTTGTTGTGTCATTCACATATTTATAAGGAGACGGAAAGAATATTTATAAGGAGACAGAGATAGCAGATTTGTGTTCAGCCTTCTGAAACGCTTTGAGGGTTTTTTTTTAAATAAGTACACTATTAACAACCAAAGCTTCCAATTATTTTCAGTATCTGGCACCACATGGATTTACAACAAACTAACTAGTCTCCAAAAGCATTCACCCACGGGATCTAATCAACCATCTTCTCAGAGAGCAGAAAAAACAAGGATGTACTAAGGGAAGGAAGATCCACTTACCATGGACTTATAACTACTAATATTAGTTAGAAACATTTATAAACAGCTTCAAAACACATCTGTGTGCAGAATAAATTGGATAGATMTAATGCAGATGAGCCTGAACAGTATATCAGCAGAATTCACTCAAAATATTGAAATGATACCTAAGGCTGCACAATGTTTGAGTTTAATCAAACATATACAYTTGCAGAACAACCAACATAAAATACATGCATCTAGAAGAGAGTAAAAGATATAAGCAAATCTTCTCAGTGCAAAACATCGTTAAACTCTTTCCATGTAAATTTTTTGTTTGTCYTATGTGCACTCTGGTTAAAGTTCCCAGGCTGTAAAGCTGGTCTTCATGAGCTRCTTGCTATTAATGTCCCACTTATCACATTTTTTAGGATGGGTCAAATGTGCTCATCCTAAAATAAAGTGCCTTGAATGAAAAGAAAGTATGATATATTCATTTTACATCCCAGTTAAAAAACATAGGAAAAACACCATATAAGCTTCTTCAATATCATAAAAGAAAGTTACTTTTAAAGGATTTGCTGATGACAAGATTGCTCTTCATATACATGTATTCTACCATTGTGCCAAAACTAGCAGCTCATTTCACTTTCAACTTTTCTGAACTGTAAATGCACAGATTTACAAGAACAACTAAGGGGTCTGTGAACTATATATCCAAAATCAAGCAACCTTACTTCACATAAAATGATTCTATTTATTTGTAATAGAATGTACATCTTCCTCAGCCATGAAGAAGCTCCGTCTTTCCTCTCCTTACTCTCCTTTACAAAGTCTTATCCTTCCACCCTCTGGGAGAAAGGTTTTGCCCAAGGTAAATATAACAATTCCCACASAGAAAGGTAGGCATTTGAGACAACATCTGGAAGAAGTACCCTGCCCCTTGCTGCTCCTCAGCTAGGGAACAAGGATTCTTCAAGCAGAAAGACTTTTTCCTAGGTGCAGGTACGAGGGATGCAGTATTGCAAGAGGYATTCAAAGGTCTGAAGAGAAGTAATGTTGGTAGAGGAGGTGCTTCCGGAAATTTAGCCTACCTGCTTTAGTCGGTCACTTGCTCAGATTCATTGTTATTCCATAAAATATTAGGCAGAACACCTTTAAATTCCAATCCATCACAATTATTTATGTTATTGTACCAGCTATATTATAAAACCTACAAAGAAGAGGAGTCATCTTCAGCCTTCAGACCAGATATTTCCAATGGGGTATTGAGTTCCTTGACGGTGATTTTCTAAAGGGATATGAATAATACAGCAGTTGTTTCACTTCTAAGTGCTTGTTTTTAACCAAGGGGACCTAATTTTAGTTCAGAATTTTCTTTCAGAAATCTACCAGGGTTCTTTGTAAGATGTTGCTGAGCACAGTCTCTATCACCACTGTCACCACTGCTACTTTCTGGAAAACTCTTTGAGTCACTGTCTAAAGAAAGACAGAYAGTATGGTTTCATTCTATTCTTGTCGGATTGAAGATAACATGAAACACTTTCTTGTAGTAGTAATTATTTAAGAAAATGAGGAAGGCATAGTTCATTTGCTGCATTTTACTTTTCTGCTGAATGAGGATGGGAAGAAAATGGTGTCTATTTGAACACATTTCACATTTAAGGGAGAAGAGATGAAAAGTTCATTATGTTTACCAAATAAAATGGTGAAAGTGGCATACTGCACTAGGAAAAACCTGACAGCCCTGAACTATGCTGTCTGTTCTGCATTAGTTTAAACATACAACTGGTAGATTGGATCAGGGAAAAGGAACACAGACCACATAGGTGATATAAAGGGTAACAATTCCTCATGACAAGAAAATTAATACAACTAAGGAAATTTTGTTCTTCATATCTGGGAAGGGATATTTGGAACACTTAATCAGAAAACTTGATGTAGTTAATGATGTAAGCTACTCCCTACATGTTCAAAATTCCCACTGACTTTGATAGGAACTTCACATGTGCAAGTGGTGCAAGTCAAGATATGAATTTACATGCTTAGGGTAAACACAAGAGTGTGGGAGAGCTTTTGTTGTTCCTTGCAGTGAGTCACAGTTCCCATATTTACCGTGAGCCTCCTCCATATCGTTAAGAATCAACTCACTCTGAAAAGAGTGTTTGGACATAGTTGCATTTCCCCTGTTTCAGACCACCATCAATTTGTCCCARTGAGGAAGGACACCCCATCCATATCTCTTCCAATTACTTTGTGATATGTGGTTGGTGAAATGAAGGCAATATTCAGTGGGTAATATAACTTCTCATGTCTCCTTTTTATTCTATGCTATTTTGCATGATGAGAATACAAATTTAAAGTTATGGTCTCTAACGTGCAATTTTTAATCAACCAATAATCACTTTTTAAAAATGTGGGGTTAGTAAAGTTTTAGTTGCATATATTACATCAGTTCTAAAACCCAGTATAAAACACAATATCATTACTTCTTTCAGCTGTAACAATTTTGGATAAAATAAAATGCCACATATTGGGATAAAGTATTCATACATTTTTCCATCTAGATTCTTACCCCAAAGGTACTTGAGGGCTGTTATTTTCGTTGTATTCCTCCAAAAGTTAAATTGAAGGTGTTCCAAACAGATCAAATGCCAATAATATATGTACCTGTGTATATTATGTGATATTTAATTGCCTRCTACAGGGAATTAAAATAGTTTTTTTCCAGAGGGGAGAATTCCTATCTCTTCCATATTCATACTGTGCTCTTTGCTATAAGTATTCTAGGATCCACAGATTATAGGGACAATAATTCCTTTGTACTCCCTAATCTTACTTTTAAACCCTTTGGCAATAAATTTCATACATTTCATTTTAAACTCTACATTAATGATGGGAGGATAAACATATCTATGTATTTGTGATTAGTTCCTTTTCTCCTATTCCCTTACTGATGCAAATGCTTTGTTTTGTTTATGATTCTGCTGTTAAATTATTCTTGTAGTATTATTCCCTAGCTTTACAACTCCAGYTCACCTAGTCTCATCAGTAATTTTTCACACAGTTCACCTATTTGATCAATCCAGTTGAAAACATCTGTCACTTAGTGTTGGAGCCAACTTGCTAAGTTATTTACCAAACATTTTACAAAAGATTATGCTAATTTTTTAAACATAGAACACTGRTGTGAACGTGTTGTGATATAATTCATTAATTAGTGGTAATGTGCTAATTTATTAAATGTTTTTAAGGACAAACCAACCCTCTCCCCATCCTTCAAAGGTAATTTTGTGCAGCGAGACTGAAGTTTTAAATGCAAAGAGGAGCTCTGGATAACAGCTACTGAGTCATATTGTGTATATATCAAAGTTAAGAATAAATTGCTTTTTTATGAACAACACAAAGGGCTAATAAAAAAGGTGTAAGCAAACACTTTTTGAAAGATKTTGTTGTAGATCTGTTGGCTGGAGCTTGGTTTGACGCTACCCCAGGGTAGAACAGCTTGAAGTGATAATATTCTGTATGATCCTCTGATGGAATCCCACAAATAAGGTCACGAAATACAGCAAAAAACACAGCTGGGCCAGCAGCATGTCGCCTGTGAGAGCTAAAGCCTCTGAGCTGGCTGCTTCTACCAGGGACTGTGTGCTTTCTAGCTASCACTGAAGAAACCAATGAAGGCCAAGTATGGGCTGGTAGCTATGCTCATTAATGTTCCCTGACACTTTCCATTATAAAATGCTGATTTTAGTACTTTTTAATTTGCCAATTGGTAGACATTTGGGCTTAARTGTTCCTTAGTGTCTGCTCTGAGGTTGCTAAAATATGTGTTAGAATGCCTTTTTTGCCAAAACAATCCAGTCATTTCTGAGAATGAGGCAAGAGATACATTGTTTCACTCATGATAGCGAATCAAAAAGATGGGGGGAGGGTGGAAGATGATAAGGAAAAGTTATTTAAATAGTTAATTTAAAGCTGCAGACTGACATTTTGCAGCTGCAATAACAATGTGGGATGAAAACTGAGATTTGGCTTTCATTGCCACTTTAAATTATAAGGCTTGGAAAAAAAATTCAGCCTCGACAAAGATGTCTTAGGSGAAGAATATTAGTTAGGCAAGGAGTTGAGGGGTTCAACTTATGACTACGTAATATTTTTCTTATATGTGAAGCTCTGTGATATTTTAAAGCCAGAGACACAAGTAGATTAAATGAACTTTGCTACGTTCAATGGTATTAATGCACTTCAGCCATGAAGTGGCAAAGGAGAAGCTGCAGGGAACAGTGGCAGTGAGAAACAATGTCAAAGGGATCAGGCACGGGGACACTAGAACTTTATCATGTAAAAAGGATAAAAAGTAGGATTTTTATTGGGGAATATGTCAGGAATTTAAGGAACAAAGATTGTACTTGATGTGGTGTAGAAGTGGGCCTTAGGTGAGAATCTAAACCTTCATAAGATGATAAGGTCAGCAAGTCTTTGAAGAATTGGCAGGACAATCTGTGACAATACAAATATACTGGCTCACTGGAAATTAGAAAGGACCCCGGCATTCCTGAACTCCTGCATTACTATATTAGCTGAAGTTATTAGTAGTCTGTAAAATGATTCAGTATTTCCATTCATAGATATTAGTATTTTTAATAAATGTATGGGACACTTTTCTGGTGGCATATTGCAATTAGTTAATGCGGAAATCCAAATTTGGTAACACTTGAGTAAAAGTTTCTTGGGCATTCTTAATGACTGAACAATCCCTGTGAGCATACACTAAGAACAATTATTACATCTGTACTGTAGAGTCTTGTTTTGGTCTCCCATGAGGTATGCTTCCTGAAAGAAAAAGAGACCAAAACAAGACTCTACAGTACAGATGCTTGCTGTGGCCTGGATCCCCCCATTTACAGCAGAAATTCTGGCAAGAGCAGTTGAAGAAAAGATGGAGTAGGAGAAAGATGGGAAGAATGGTTTAATTAGTTTAGTCAAGTCCATCTTGGAGAACAGAGTAACCCTCTGCTAACTTTTTATAGGTGACCACAAGCTATGTGTTCACCAGTTTCTCATTGCCTGACTTGAGACTTTGGTTTGCCTTACAGAAGTACTTTTGAWCTCATCCAGTGGCAGCTGAAGGTAATAGTGGAAGATATTTAAATATAGCAGGAGCTGAACAATGACAATTTTTTCTAAATAATATGCCTTACTTGTATTAGAAAAGCATAGCTGAAACTTCARCCTCAAAGAAAACTCTCAGTCCATCAGTCATTTTCCTATTTGCACTGTGGCCAGATAAGTTTATYGGAGTAACTTAATTTACAACTGTGAAGAACTCAGAAGCCAATTKTATAGCCTCTAGATTTTCTATACTATGACTACCCAGAGAACATCAAGCAGAGTGACTAAGATATATCCAGTGTTCTTCCTTCAAGAAGAAGAAGAAGAAACATCTGAGGTATTTTATTTAAAATTCTTAAACATGATTGATTCTTAACATATGAGATTATTTGCTTTAGAGAAGAAAAATTTGAATAGCAGAAAGGGAAGAGCTAGAGATTTCTTCAGGTTGTATACAGTTTATACAAAGCTTAGGACAAGCCTGCCCCAGTTTAAAGACATTTCTGTTCTCTACAAAATATAAGTTCAATTTGAAGCAGCAATTTTTCRCATCTTGTCCATATCTTCACCTGGAACTCCATGGTCTATTTTATCAATACACTATTGCTACAGCTGCCCTCTTGTTAGAGGGTAGAAATGAGCCCAGACACAGACTTCTTGTTTATCACAGCGTGAAAAGTGTCCTGGTTTATTCCTCTTTACATCTCAGCCAACCTGACTCCAACTGTTCACTGACTCTGGCTGCAGCAAGCTCCTGTTGTTTCCCTTGCAGCTTCTGACTGCTGGTTATTTCCTGCTAAACTGTGACTGCATGTATTGGTTTGCAGACTCTGACTGCAGGTTTTTACCCAGCTAGACTGTGGCTGCAGGTTCCA
>QVAJ01000217.1:252099-276342 GCA_003546035.1 Mixornis gularis | reverse complement strand
TACTGTTGGATTGTTTTTTTATGTTGGTATAAATTTTCTTTGGTCATCACACAAGTGATATCAGAATCATGAGACAAAAATTTTGGAGCAACTCAGTATAACATCCATAATTTTTTGTGATAGAGTTTTAAATGGGATAAATAACRAAACCCCTGACCAAACATTTGCCAATAAATTAATTGAGTTAATTAATTGTRATCACTAGAAATTAAAGCAGTTTTAAAATAGTTATATTTAATTTTTTTTCAAGAAATTAATGGATATTTCTACAAAAAAAGTGAAATATATATAAATTCCGGAATAAGAAATGCATTCATGAAGAACTTAAGATAGTGATGTAGACCATCAGCCTGGATAGAAAAAGGGTAATGTAAGTGCTGAGAAAAAGAAAACAGAAGACACATATAAGCTGTCTAGAACAGGCAGTTTTGTCACGTAGGAGTAATGCTGTGAGAGAAATGCCATATCTTTAGAATGTGATAGCCTTAAAGATGTAAGCAGGAATTGCATATGAATTGTCATGCTGATCTTTGAAAAAGATGGAAAGTATTACATGTATTAGAGGGGAAAAAGTAAAAAAATTAATGGGGTCCACTATAGAATCACAAGCTTATGTTTGCATATAGAAAGACATCTGAAAATACTGCTAGAAACTCTGTCGCTAAGAGTAGTTTGAACTTCTGAGAGATATACTACAGAACAAATGCTAAAATGAAATTAAGGTTTGCATTGTGTTGGACTCAGTAACCAACAAATTTATATACCAGAAAGAAACATACTTTGTTATTGCAGACTGGTAACTAACAAGCACGTTGCATAAAAACATAGCTGTAGAAAATAACCTTGGGAAGAAAAATCATGAGATAATTCACTTTAACTAGAAAGAGAACCACAAACTAGTCTTTAAAGTTTCAAAGATT
Source organism: Mixornis gularis (assembly GCA_003546035.1). Lineage (NCBI taxonomy): Eukaryota > Metazoa > Chordata > Aves > Passeriformes > Timaliidae > Mixornis > Mixornis gularis. Next base: position 275,422 of record QVAJ01000217.1, on the reverse strand, counting down.
CAAAATGTATACTTCAATAAAGTCTTCAATAAAATAATATTCTGTTAAATCAAACTAAGCAGAACGTGAAACTGTGTTTTTCATTCACAGATCACTATAGAAGGAACTTCAATACTTAAAAAATGTCAATCAACAAAAACCCCTAAATGACAAAGTTGTAGAAACCATAAGGAACAAAGTAAAATAAAAATGAATGAATGTATAAATAAATAAAAAATGGATGGGAATAATCAAAGAAGAATGGAAAGTCTAAGGAATTGAAAATGGACCTGATTAGAAAATAATAATTTAAAGCTTAGTACTTTTAAGATAAGGAAGGATGTTCTAAAATTAAAGCTATTTAGTTTTTGTGTTTGTTTTTTTTTTAATTAAACATAATTATATTTCTATAAATAAAGGAGAATTCAGATGAAKTGAAAACAGTGTCTAGGGAAGAGGAGATAAGGATTAAGAAAGGTCTATGCTGAAGTTCAATTTTCAATGAAGCTGCAAGGATGATATGGGACAAAAATGACCACTTGACATGGCGAAAAACACACTTGCTATTTCATGTATAAAAACTGAGACAGATTGCTGCTGTCCCAGAATCACAAGAATACTGGCACAATCTTGCAGGCCCTCTAGCAGAGGAGCAAAATCCATCAAGTTCCAGCAAATGCTAAAATTGAGAAAAAAKATTAAATGTTACACATATTTAAGACACTAAAATAGGGTTATCCTTACAACCTTGGATCTGTCCAGGCTGTTTTACAACATTTACAAGAATGAAGGGACAGAGGTACAGTGAAAATTTTATAAAACGCAGCCTCAGTTTGACAAAGACAAATTGKGCCAGACTAATCTGATCACCTTTATTGGGGAGATAATTGCTTTTCTAGACAAGGGAAATAGTTCTAGTCAAGATATAATCTACTTGGAAGCTGGCAAAATATTCGATGCTTAATAGGAAATTATTAGTTAAACTAGAGAAGATGATTATTAGGATAGGAACTGAGAAGTGGAAAAATAGGAAGCTTCCAGATCACTGACAACARTGTAACACAGAGAAGCTACTGTGACAAGCATGATCAGTCCTTAGACTAATATTAGTATTTTCAGCTGTGATCTTCACTTAAAAATAAAAAAAAAATGCCCATGAATTCCTCCAAAAGCATGAGTCTGAGAAGCTTCACAAGTCCTAAAGAAGAAATGGTCTCAGGTACAGGAGGGTTAGATTGTTGTATTTCCAGAAGAATCTCAGGAAGAGATTCAGAGGTCTAAACAATTACCTGTGCTGAAACCTACAGTGGTTTTGGTGTTGTACCTCCATGAATATGTACATTTTGCATCAGTCACCCCCATWAACATTGAAAAAAATTACACCTATAGAAACTAATTACAGTGTAGCAGAAGTGGATTTCTGATTACAGAAAATGCCGTAAAATAGTTCARTAGACACATTAACAATTGCATTTAATTCCAATTGAGTTTAATTATGTGCTTTCTGCTTTTTTGTACTGCTTTTACCCTAAGACATTTTCTGCCTTGTGTTGGGCTTTTTGTACTGTAAGAAATAGCTTCCCTTTCCCTTTTTCTTTTAACCTATGTTTGAATTGACACCAATTCCTAAGCCCAGAAAGCAGGCCAGTGGCTAACTCAAAAGCAGAAAACAATTAATGACCTATAGGAAACATAACATGATGCTAATAAAAAAATGCAATAGCTAGTCATACACTTGGAATCTGATTTTATCCTCATTCATTTGGCAGTACGCAAAATCTCGCACAAGGACTGAAGCAGGAAGCTGTTGTTTGCTTGAAATCGGAATGTAATTGCACCTGAAGAAACTTCACAGTTCCAGGAGCCATCTGACCATCTAGTTTCAGCTGACCAGCTATTTACGCACACTTTAATTTTAGTCCAAATATAATTTTAATTGTTTCTATTTAATATTACTTGAGAGGAATTKAAATATTTGATCTGCTTGCATCTGGCCACTTTGTATATTTTCATGTTGCTAGCAATACTATTCCTTATACACTTCTCTTGACCGTGTGATGACTTCATAGCAACAATAGGGTGTTTATAAAGCCATAGTCTATAATAAGTAATTTTGGGAAATAATGTTATGATTCATGATGAATTTAAATAAAATCAAGCTTACTACTGCACTACATATCAAGTGCRCATAATTGTTTGAAACAGGTGTTACATTTATTTTTGATCCAAACCATAATTCAGATCCCCTAAGAATGACATTATTGTCCTTTTATTTTCAAATTTTAAATTTTTGTATATCTATCTTCCAAAGACTTTTAATATTTCTAATCCCTTAAAAATACTTTTAGTTAACAGTCATCATTTTTTTTTTTTTTTTGCTATAAACATATGAATGAGACTACTGGTCAGATTAAAATCAAAGGTTAGCTTGTGAGTATTACAATGAAACTACATGCTACTCTAACAAGTGACATTCAGAACAAATCAACATAGTTTACATATTGGATTAGATTTTAAATAGTGTGTATGAGCAACTGTAGCTGAAGTGACTCACCTGAAATATATATATATTGTTTTAATATGGCACAGCCTCCATAGGAAATGCTACAGCATTTCTATGATTTATCAATCATAGTCCAAGCAACTTTTTCAAATTAAAGGYTACTGTCTGAATATTTTTGGGATGGTTAAACAGCATATAGTTTGATTTAGATAAAGATGCTAATATAGTTATAAACAAGGATATCRCAGAATCCTTGCTGCAGAAAGAAAAATGATAACTTATCAGGTAATCTATGGAATCAATTGTTTGTTCAGTACAGTGATCTAGTCCACATTACAAATAAGTTACAGATATTTAAGAATATTTCTTAAAAGATAACCAAAAGTTGTTAACTGAATAAAAAAGCCATTATATAAATCAGTTTTGCTCAATACTATGATTTTTTTTTTGTATGTTCATCTCTCTTTTTAAATTAGAGAATAYTTTTCTTCAGGAGAATGGCTCTTATCAAGCAATAAAATCTAAAACCATTTCTTTGATATGGAAGATAAGACACATGCAATAGATTCATGGAGGTGTAATGTAACTGGCTGTCATAAGCAGGTCACTCATAAACAGTATCACATTTAGATACACTGTAGTAGGGACTTCCAAAGCGCCCTAGTAAAGCTTGATGCCCAGTTAATTTTAATGAGTATTAGGTTTCCAGATCCCTTAGGCAGCTTTCAAAATGTCAGCCTATAATTGCAAACAGCTTGGAYGAAAGCCCATTGAATTTATTGGAAAGTCTCCCATTGATTTCAATGAGCTTTTGGATCATTGACTTTCGTCTTYCCACAAATATTTCTAAAGGCTTTGGAGAGTAAATACCACATACTTTAGTAACACTAGAACGCATATAATGTCTTCACCTTTCAGTATATTGAACTATTTGCAAAGAATTAAAAAAACCAACAAAAACAAAACAACCAAAAAAACCCTCAAAAAACCAAAAACAAAAACCCAAACCAAAACCTATTAGAAAGCAGAACAATTATAAAATTTGGTGGGAAATGTAAGAAAATGTAATATTAAAAATAAAGAAAAGCAATTCCCCTTCGGAGCTGCTTGGGACTGTTTTACAGAGTTGTGTAAGCTGACAGAAGCAAATGAACCAAAACAGAGACTTTTGCAAGGAATGACTGACTTTGAGGAATGTAACTGTTGGTAAGGAACATTTCTTAAGGTTCTGAAATTTTAAGACTTGTTCCTTTCAACATTTTCTAAATAATGAATATTTTCTTCAGTTTCTTCTACTGGAACGTTATTCTAATTGTAGAAACATGGGTTATTAAAAAGGGTTTTTTAAAATTATTGAAAGAAAAGTGATCAGAAAGCATAAAGTTTAACTTAGTATGAGAGAGAAACAGTTTCCTTAGATAGCACTCATCAAAAGTTTATCTGTCTCTATCACTAAGCTATATTTTAACTGCTTACACATCTACCTSTCCATACCTAGATATTCAGGAGTCATTTTGCTACAGACACGCTAAAAGCCTTAGGCATGAATTGTTGGTAAAGTCACAAACAATACAAACACAGGTTATTGTACTGTGGAGGTCCTTGTGAGACAGCAATCCAAACAGGTGGCTCAGCCCCAGGAACACTAAATGAGACCATGACCTGGTCAAAAATGAGACCTGTTTATCACCATGCTATAATAAAATGCTGGTAGCCAAAAGCAGAGTCCCAAACAGAGGGTTCACGTGCGCCAGCAGAGACAGTCTCACATATTTTGGGGAAAGAAAAAAAGTAAAAAAAAAGCAGGACATAGGGTGAAAACACCACAAATAGCTAAATACAATCAATATAGAAATAAGCTATATGAGAAGTGTCATAGATTTCATATAGTAACAGTGAGAAATCACTCATTTGGAGATTAGCTTGTATTAGGGAACATAGTATGTAGTAATGGGAGGAAGGGAAGGAGAGAATCTTTTGAGTCTATTCCCTTGAATAATTACCTTGAATAAGGTAATTCTGAGAGCAGATAATTTAAGTAATGTAACAGACAAATCTAAACACTGTTTCTAAAACTTAGCCTTATAATTAGCTTTGCCTGATAATTGGTTCATGCAAATATACACACACATGARCACTAACACACACACACATGCACATTACACACAAACAGATGAAATTCCTTTAAAACAGAATTTTAGTGACACAAGTTGAGCTGCCAAACCTGAGGGATTTAACAAGTGACTGTCATTTAACATAGCTGTAAGGGRCCCTGAAACTATCGTTCTACCCTACACAAAATGAAACGCAGATCTGTTAAGAAACTGAAACTCTAGACTAGAATTTGCCATGAACCATGGATCATTCCAGGAGTACAGAGCAGATAAGGCTRAACCAAAACTTCTTCCTGGGGTGTGCACAATGAGTTTGAACCACAAGCAGGCCTTCAGTCCTGGTGACCCGGAAGAGAGCCAGTGCAAAATCTGGAAAACCATAGGCAACTGGATGACTGTTTCAGTCTCTAGACTAGTTCCTGCTATGTAACCCCACTTGCCAGTGTAGGCATGGCCTTGGAGATCCATCTATACAACTCTTAATCTGATTGGCAATTAATATATGTTATTGCACAATGTTCTGTATGAACGTCAGTGAAATTCTCTCTTGGACAGAGGTGCTGGAATTGGCTTTCAGTTTAATGTTTTCACAATGTGTTCATRATGGCTTTACATCAAGAACAATAAAATGGAAAAAAATAATCTACTTTTACATTGTTGTATTTTACCGTTCACTTAAATAAATGAGAGATTAATTCTGAACRTTTAGACAGTTCAAATACAAATTAATTGAATTGTTAATATTTCTCTTATTAAATCATCAAAGTAGTTGTTCTGATATTTGTCTCTTCCAGCTGTGAAACAATAAAGTTGCTTTGTCTACACTGTGTTTGTGTTTATGAGTGAGAAAGAGAAAGATAATTTTTCCAAGTGATTATTTTCCTTTTTTTAGACAAAGAMAGGGAAAACACCAAACTCAGATTTGTTTTGTAGTATTTTCACATCTATTATTCAGCCAAGATTATTTTCCCAAAATACAGCAGATTTCTCTCTAATAAAAAATTGTTAAGGAAAACAAGTATAAAATCACCATGACAGATTTGAAAGTCTTCCATCTATTCACAATAAATCACAGGGAGAGAAGTAAAGGCAGTTTACTAGAGATTATTTTTCTTCCAAGATAGAAAGTTGTATGCTCACATAATTACCTCTTTGCAGTAAACTGTCGATTTTGACAGATTTTTGTTAAGAAAATCAAACAAGTATAAAATCAGGAGTTCCAAACATCATAAAATAATATTGTGATATTTCTATTAAAAGGCTGTTTCAAAATTTATAAGAGATATTAATAATAAAAGTAAAATATGCAAGTCAGTGATGAAATTTTAATTTACATAAAAATGTAACATATGGTTACTTAAGATATTTTCCCCCAAATGATTCATTAGTAGAAACTGTTCTATTTCTTGCCAGATCACAGTGAAACKATAATAGAATTTTCTACAATACAGAAATTCCAGATTCCTTCAGGCATATATTTTAATTGTTCYCCATATAAGAATGCATTGTTTTAAAACACTTACATGAGAATTTTTTTTGTGTGCCTCATAATTATTTAAAGTTCATGTATCRGCGCATTAGTTCTAGATGCAAAATAGCACCTGCTGATCGTGGCTTCTAATAAGTTCCYTTGTTCTTAATTCTTTCTGTTAATTTTGTTCATGGGACAGAGTGTTAGTGCATAGYGTCTTTTTGCAGCAATTTTCTTGCCACTAAATTCCTTTTAATGTTTAACTCTTTTAATGTTTAATGTTTTCATGAAATAAAAGTGATTACATTGGACATGCCATCCTGCAAGAAACAGACATAGGCGGTGGAATTATAACCGAATTTCTTTACTCAAATGACGCTGGTTGTAATTTTTTAAAATTTAGATCATTTGGTCTTCTTCTCCAATTAGTCTGATCCTTTCTGGAAAGTGTATTCTTGGTAAAAAATAAAATGCAAAAACAATGCCTGAAGACTTTAAATAAGAGGTAAATCTTGTTTTCCATCATATTTACAGGCAGCATATTTTAATTGATTAATTATTAGAATGTCTGCCTCTGTGTTTTCTAATTAGTGTTATGTCTTAAAACTTTAGGGTGTCATTTTACTTTTTAAGACTTTAAAAGATGATTTTTTTATCTTTCTGAAGCAAATTCTATATGCAGAGATAAGTGTCCTTACATGAATTACAAGTCATTGCAATTCCTTATTCATAAAATTCATACTCTATCCCCCCAAGATACCTAGACYGTATGTATTTCCTTCTCTTACTAACCATCTAGAGTTAACAATTCATTCTTTCTTTCTTATGAGCCCCCCCACCCCATAGTTTCCTAGGTCTTCATAGTTCATTGTCTTTATCTGTCTATTAACAATTCATAAATGCATTGTTATAGTTATGTGCAACCCCTAAGTCTTTAACTGCTTCCTTTTGTTCAGGGTCRACCTTCCTTACTATTTAGGGTCAGAAAGAAAAAATATTTTTAATATAAGTCAAACAAATATCAGTAATAAGAGAAAGAAAATTTTTCCTCACTGCTATTTCACTGGTGGAAATTTTATGTCTGCTCATTAAATTACAATTCTCTTACAAGAGAATTGAGGCAGAACAGTGGCATATATATATAAAAAAAAGCCATAGTACAACAACTTAATATATCATCMAAACATGACTATGTTGTGACTGAAYAAGTCACTGAACTGTTCTTCAAATGAAACATTTTATTTAGAACTGACTTTTACTCTAGTTTTATATATTAGATAAACCTTTATCATTTGTTTGTTATCTATACAATGTTGTCATTATTTTTGGAAATACTGCCTTCTGTAAAGGTTTTCAGCAACAAATAGGGCTGATTTTCCCACCAACTTGTTAAAAAAATAACCACTTTTTTTTTAGTAACTAAGTTCCCAGTTCAAAATCCTTGAAAAGCAATGACAATCAAGCTCTAAGGCATGACATCTGCTAAAAACCTAGATTCTGTACCACTAAACTACAGAGAGACAAAGAGGAGAAGTCATTCTAGTAATGCTGTATAGTGACTGTGATGGCAAAGGATATAACCTATCTTTCAATACACTCTGTACACAGTGASTTTAGTTTTTGGTCCTATTAAATCGGTCATAGCCTATAGGGAGAAAAATGAAATTTTACTATGTAGTTAAAGATTCTTCATATGCCATGTGATCTACATGCTAGTGGGGATCTCATTCCACATAAGAAAATCTGGGAAAACTGGCCATTTATTCCAGCCCACATTCAGAAGGAAGTGATAACCTGGGAATATAGGAAGGCACCATCGATATCACTGCACTCCCACCTTCCAGTCATGTAGTGATGTGACATATTTTCTAGGTGGGTAACCTACAATAATCTCATGATTCATAGATTTAGGTTAAGTAAAACCAAATGATCTGGGATATCTTTAACCCTGGAGTAGTGAGGAGAAGAGGAAGCTGGGTATGACATTGATTTTTCCTCTGAAGTATCAAGAYACCTTGCTTAATTTTTCCTCTGAGGTATCAGATAAATTGCTAGTTAAAACTGAGTTCTGCCCTGAAGCTTGCATAAATGCATTTGCTGAGCATATACRATTTAATAAAGCCAACTAATCTATCCATGGCAATTTAAGAACTTCTAGCAGTGCATCTAGCAGTACAGTCAGTCCTTCAGACGGAGCTTTGGAGACATGTCATCTCATCTCATCTCAAAGAGGTAGGAAAGGCAGGTTTGTAATTAAGATATAAGCTTTAGCATTGAAGTAGTTTTGAGATTATATTGAGACCAGTCTGGCAATCCTTTCAAGCCTTACTGCTATTTAGTAGTGGCCAAATTTGACTTAAATGAAGAGAGAGACAGAGTAATATACTACAAAAATATGTATCAGGAAGAGATTTAAGGAAACAGCTTAGAATTCATTGGGAATCTAATAAATTTTTCTACTGGGAGATATTAAGAGTAGGATTTCCAGGACATTGTAGGTAAGTTAGCATTTCAAATGAATTGAGAGTTATGTTTCATTGCAGTTCTTTTGAAATCTCAACTATATAAATTAGGAATTATTAAAACCTGAGATAATATACCATATTTATTGCATTTTCTTCATACTGTCAAATAGACTTTGTTGACAAAGACTTTAAAAAGCTTTAAAAAATGGATGAATTAGACTGTGCTGTCTCAGTTTAAGAAATCAAATATTCAAAATGTCAAACTGAAGTACAAAACAGCTTAAAAATGAACAGAAACACTGACAACTCTTCATCATCTATCAAAGACTCAGTCAGGTTGGACAAAGGTCATGTCCATGGTTTGGATGCAGAAATAATGGAGTGACTTATGGGTAATGCAGTATAGATCTGGTCACTTTCCTATGTCATGCACTGTTCTACGTTGACAAACTATTTCTGACAGCAGCCGGATCCAAAAGTTGCTACTTTCCCAAAGACTTTGCACCTGCTAACTCCAGATTCATGGAATTTCTTTCCGGTTTCTCTACATCTGGACTTGGGGTGCACTGTATTTACACTAGTTCTAGAGTAGAATTAGATTTACACSGAAGATACTCATGAATCATCCTGATTCCAAGCTCCCTCTGTCAAAAGTCACCTGGAAATTCCTCACAGCAGCCTTCCCACATTTTTTAGATACCTGATTATCTGATGYATCCATTGTCTGATTAATTCTAATWTCCTATTATCTTTAGTAAGTAGCAACCTGWATATGTGAATTTTCTCTGGAAAAATACTAATAGTTTAATTTTAATTAATATATTTTATWAAAAAAATTAAAATAYTGAATATTTTAAGATCCTTTGCATTCTTTTTCATGATCACACTTCTCCTACAGAAGGTAGTGCTATGTATTTGATGGGGACCATCATGTCTTTTTAGAATGAGCTATGCTTAGCCTGGAGCAAAAATACTGAACTTTCATAAGGTTGTTGGAACAGGGCTGGGGTAAAGTGCAAATAGTCTAATAAGCAGTTTYTGCTCAAAGTCAGCACTTCTTATCTGAGTGATAAGAAATTCTTGAGAAATTAATTACAGGTTAACAATAAAACTGCTTCTCATACTGTTACTGAAAATAAATCTGTTGTCATCTGTAAATGAAATTCCAGTAGACAAACAGACTAATCTACTGATTTCCAAGAATTTAGGCTAAACCCTGTTTGGAACAATCCAAATATGTATAGCAGAAAGTTAATAAATACTGTCAGCTTCACAATCACCGCTTTTGATTGCAACTGGATGYCATGCACAGTGTTAAAGAGAGGAAAAGGCCCTCAGAAAAACCTATAACCCAGCTGATTACTGTCCCCAACATGTTAGAATTCCAGCGTCTGCCTTGTTAGCATGGWGTTAGAATTTTCTAAGGCAAACTTATTTATCGGTTGCTAAGGTTAATGCAACCATTCTTTATTGGTTTTTTTGGAAGCTGATAAAGTGGCTTGGGCCTGAAATATCTGACAATAAAAGGAAAGAAGATAGAGATTAACTGCATAACCAGATTTACCATTTCATCATTTCTTACTCACAACATCAGTCAGAAGCAGAAGAAAATAATGTCACTGAACAAACTGAACTCTGTATTTGTGTGCTCACAGATGGTACTTACTGTTATATATGRCAGGACAGGGGTCACTTATTTTTAAAGTCTTGCTTATTTCTGTTTCATAGCTGGGGATAAACTAGAACATTTTTTGAGCTAAATTTACTAAACAGGGTAAAAAATTCATACATACCACTATTTGAAGTTCTCAGTCCTGCTGTGTAGTTGCAGTCTTCATTTTATGAGTGAATCATTTTGTTATCTAAGGTCCAATAGTGTGTTATCTACTGGATTGAATATCATTAGCATTTATTGAAGACTACTTCCTCAACCCATTGAACATGACTTTGCTGCTCTCACAAGCATACTATTGTATGGCACCTGCTGAATTGCTGGAGAGACTAGAGGTACAGCCCTGTTTCCATCTGCTTTCCCACAAACACTCATTTTTACAAAATAGTCTTCAGACTCCAGGATGTGTTGCCTACAGGGAATTTTCAGATGCTTGTGAATGTACTCTATTCCTTTTGTCAGACACAGTGAATGAATTAAAATGGTCTGGAAATAAAAATCATACAAGACCAGATGGGCACCATTCTTATTGTTTTCTTACKTACAAAGTAGTGTGGGAAAACACTTAGGAAGCAATGAAAACTACTGTGTTAATAGGGATTTGAATAATGACTATGATATAGGTTTTCAAATTTGCATGAGATAAAATTCACACATTGACAATTTAAATTGAAAATACAAGCCTTTTCCAGGATGTATATGGCTCATGGAGAATAAACACAAACATACAGCAATCTGTAATGGGTATGATTTACACTGGCAGCTTCTCACAGAAAATATCATCTCTCCACTGGGACTTTTGCCATTTCATTGCTCAGACTATTCTCATATCATAAACTTCTGCAAAAAGAAATAAGATGTTCTCTGGGGGACAGATATGCTAAGATGTTCACTTATTTTATTTTATAAACAGTGTGTGTACATTTTGTCAATAGGAAACTGTAAGACCTTTTTTTTAAATAAGATTGTGTTAAACCAGGAAGTATGTTACATCTGTTGACATTTTTTGCATTTTCYTTCACAATGATTATTTACACCTAAGATATTTTTTACCTGAATGAACATCTTTTCTAGAAATTTTTGTGTCCCGATTTTTTTGCTAGCATAATCCTTGAACTTTTCATGCTGCATAAGTTGTGGAAACTGCATTATTATTTGAGAGAGTAGAGAATTTTAATATACACTTTTAATAGAGAATTATAGAATTTATAAGATTTGTGAAAAATTTTTAATATATGATTGGGTAAAGCTAATGATATTACAAGCATTTATTATTTCAATTTCATAACCAAAGAATACTAGAAGCTGAAATGTAATACATCGGCTTGGATATACTGCAATAATTACAAGGCACACATTTCATACTTACWTTCTTTTTGGATGTTGCATATATAATGGAGTCATATACCTAAAGGTAATTCTAAGTCAATTTTATCCTTGGACAGTTGCATATTTTTAATCTCTATGAAACTTAAAATCTTTCCTTTCTTTTATTTCATCAATGGGTTTGTAGTGTAATGCTACAATGATGTGCAATAATATAACGCAGTAACCCTGTGAAGGACATCATTGACCTCRATGGTTCTACTTGCATAAGAACTTACCTACTGGGACCTCATTATGAAACTGGTACCATAAACTTCCTGAATAGATATCACTAACTGATTATTAACTACTCATTAACAAGCAAATGACATTAATAGATATGATTAACTAGTTCCATTAACAGCCTGAATGATTCCATGAGGCACATTCTATTTCGACATTCTTGTGTAGTAGTGATAACCTATGGGACCTATAAATTAGAACTATTTTATAGTTATCTGTTAAGGAATTATGGTGCTAATCAAAGTGATGGTCATTATCAGACCTATAAAAAATGACCCAAGACCATCACTTGCAARGAATTCTACTCCTTGCCCACAAAATTTGTACCAGTACCTAACAAAATTCAYTCAGGAATGGAATGATATAAAACTATTAGTGCTGTCTGAAAAACTAATAAGGAGAAGGTATGTCAGTAGTCTAGAATGACAGTGCTTCAGAGACATAGCAAATATTAGCTGATAAAGSCATGGGGTAAAAACTTAACTTGCAAATCTGGGCAAGTGTTTGTTCTCAGTTACAACAAATTCCAGAATAAAACTAGAAAACMTTCTCACTATTTCTATAAAGATTTGGTATAATTAAACAATACTTTGTGACACAAGTTTTTAAAGGATTATGGTTGCCTGTGATTTTTGTTATTTTCTTGTTGCATCAGTGAAATGGCACCATTTTATAGTTTCATTTTTATAGAGAGGTAAGAGACACAYRGTAATGAAATGTGGAGTGTTTAAAAAAGCAAATTCCTTGTAGGCAGAAACTACAGTGCAGCTCGAATAACAAAAAGTGTAACCAGAAATCAAAACATTTCTTAATTGTTTATTTATTATACAAATGTTAATTGCCTTGSACCTTACATGGGGTATACAATAGGACAGGTTAATTAGGCTGAGAAATGGCTAGCTCTAAAGGTGCAARCTCAGAATAATTAAAACTCCTGCATCATGTTAACACAACTCTCCTGTCATTTGGGCTCCAAGGATACTGCTTTGCATTTTCTTTTCTTTTTCTTTTTGTTAAATAGTATGTGATTTCTACAGCAAATGAAGAAATCCAAGGATAGAGCTTTGGCCGACTACCGATATCATGTGAGACAGATTTTCTTGTGGATTTGACTTCATTGTGGGGAATGAAAGGGCTACATCAGTCTGAATGACTTACAGTGATCCTTTCAAAGCCTTATTTGCAACTGCCAGTACTAAACCAAACAGCAGGAGCCCTTAATACTGCCAGGAAATAAAGTGGCCTCTAATTGCTTGTATGTTGATTGCAAGCTTTTCAGAAACAAATCCATCACATAAAATGTCTCCTAGGTGCTGAGCAGTGCAATGGTCACATGTCTTCTTTAAAGAAGGTCAGCCAAAGAGAAAGATGAGGGCCTACCAGGGGGGAGGCTAGGCAGAAAAGAAATCATTTCAAAAGCGGAATCTGATTCTCACTGATCCTTATTCATACCAAGGCTTCTCAGAACACCAGCAACACAAAAACATATAAAGCAGGTGGAAATTACAGTTATAACTACAGTATGACAATCCAGTGGTGTCAAAGCAGCATAAAAGAGCTTTTATGCAAACAAGGGTTTGAACTTCTGTTCTTGTAGTTRTACCTGAAACTACCTGCAGTAAAGTAGAGCTCAGGGAGGCCAGCACAGGCCACTTACCAGGCAGCACTTTGCTAACACTCTGTAATATCTCACCTCCTACTAACTCTGGCAAGTTTGTTCAAAACCAATAGAAGCAGCATTGCATAAACTCTAATAAATGTATTTTCTCCAAAAGAGGATTGCTCTCATTGTGCGTCAGGACCAGGTCCATTAAGTGACAAAAGATATTTAAGCCGAAGAGGGATGAAGAAGAAAATTGAACAGAACATTTTTTTGGGATGAAAAAAATGAAAAAGAATAAAAAGAATTACTTTAAAAAAGTGAAATACAATTCTCATGAGGAACTGTGGATAGGTTAACTGTTTCACATAGGAGTCTTCTATCCCCAATGAGATACATTCACCTTGATGGGAGTGCCTATAGGTCTCTGGACATAGCACTGTCTCAGAATGTGAATGGAAACACCTTCAAGAGATACACTGGCATATGGAATTAAATTAGGAGATTTTAAATATTTCCTGTCGAATTTTTCCACAAGACAGAGCACTCTGTTCTGGTTTAACATAAATCAGAAATATCTTCATTCTGGAAGGGACAAGACGGGAAGCCAGATTTACATGTAGCTGAGAAAACTACATTTTCTGCTGTCACATTAAGAGAAACATATTGTATTCACAAGTTTTTATTCCTTCCTAGTACTGAAGAATACAGTTGCATAGAGTTTTATAGTTCATTTTGTTAATTAGCTCATTGTTTTTTGTATTTCTTCTCAAAACATGAAACACTGTGAGGAACCACTAAGTCCTAAACACTCTTTAAAATCGTAATATCACATACACAAAGCTATGAACTATGCATTTGATGATTTGGTTTCTTGATTGTATGCAGAATAATGACTTTTTTGGGTTAATGTTCACTCATGTTACTGCACTTAAAAGTGAAGATAATGTTTTCATTTGCAACTTTTGATCAAAGCTACTTTCTGGTAGCTGTACAGAGCTCTTTCTGGACCTTGTTCTTCTCAGTATAAGTCATTTTGTCATCATTCAAAACTTGTCATTTTTTTATGCAAATAGTTCCAAGTACACAATCAAAAGTGTAAMCCCCAGACATCCCCTCAGGTTCCAACTCAGTAAAAATGGGGGATAAGGTACACATCCTCATCACTTTACTTGGGCTGGTATTTCTCGTCCCCATTCATGTACAATTTTGCTGAATAACAATCTTCAGGTGTGTCTATGTTGTGCCCATTACTAAGACGATTTCAGACTTCCCATACTACCATCAAACAGATTAGAGAAGACCTTTTTCTTGTTAATTTTCTTAGTTCTGTGGAGAGAAGTTGCCTTCACACAAAAATAAAAATAAGGGAGAAGAATGATGTTTGGCTGCTTTTTTTTTTCCCAGCATAGCATTGTGATCAGGCTAGTGTTTTTCACTTTTGGAAACACTAATACTCTCTAGAATTTGATCCTAAAAATAGACTTGGGTAACTCTGGCAAACTTAAGTATGAAATATCAATATTRAAGTTCTGAGACTTGTAGGTGGCTCCTTTTATACTCAAGTTTCAAAGCCTTTTGGAAGAAAAACATYCTTTCCTGCAGATACTTGTGGTCACTGGGAGGTTTAAGTAGAAAGGCTGGTATTTTTTGTGCAATTTCAATGTAGCATGCAATTCCTTTACTGTTTATACCAGTTAATAAGACAAAGCATAGACAAGGACTTCTTAGACAAAGACTATTGAGCATCACAGCAGCTACAAACTTTTGTCTCTATGGTTAGAAAGTGTGAGCTACTCATTTCCTCAGAATCTCCAGACAGTCTGTTAAAGAAATAGCATAGATGGTGACATCAAATCATTTTGCACAGGCAGATATTCCAAAAAGGCAGATTTTCTTGTGCACATTGGTCTAATTCCAGGGGAAGAGAATTGCTTCTGTATGAAAAGGCTAGYTGAAAAACTCATCTGCACTTGTGGATGGGGTTACTGTTCTGATAAAAACATTATGCTGGCAGTTTTCCTACATTAAAACTGTTTTTGCACTTYTAATCATTCTGTGTTCAAGTAGAACACCTCTTTGCTTCTTGTGTACATTTTCTTCCTGGATTCCTGTAACTTAGCTGTTCCCTGCTCAGCCRCTTTGAACCCATATTTCCCAGCATAGAGACAATAACCTTGAGCAGTAAATGTCTCTACTACCAATCAAGGGTATAAAAAAGAAAAAAAAAAAAATTATGCCTTCAAGAAAATACCATCACGAATAGAATTTAAATGAATGACAATACATTTTGTCAATTTTGAAATAATRATGAGGGGTTTTCCTGTTCATTTCATACCAGTACCTATCTTTGAAATAAAATGTGAAATGGGTTAGTTAATATGTCTTTGTAAAATGCTGAATTTAGAAATGTCAAATTAGAACCATAACAAATCATTTCAAATTGATATAAYTCTTGACTTTTAAAGTATTACTTGACCTCATTTTTTTTGGTGTACTCCCACAGAAACAAGATAATACTGCAGAGCTTAGAAAATTGAATAGCAAGAATTTGAAATCAAGAAAGCACCACTCCTTCAGCAGGCATACTCTTACCAGGAAAATCTATGTTGTGCTTTGGATTTCTGAAGTAGTTGCTTAAACGTAGCTGTCTGATATTTCACTGGATTACARGACTACTTGTCTTGCTTTAATGCAGTCAGCTGCGGAAATGAATTACACGTTTGCTTCAAGAAACTTAATATTTTGTTCCAGTGTATCTAAGTGAACAATCTGCATGAARAGCCCCTGACTTCTGCTGTTGCATCACTGTTCCATGGTTTTTCATATTGTGCAGCAGACAGAAGAAGAGCAGAAAAAAATTTTGTGATTTCTCAGCACTGGTAACAATTAACATTTCACTGTGTGAACCATAGTGAATCTGCATGCATGCAGTTGTCTCATTATTTCCATTATCGAGCATTAATTTAAGCTTCACAATGCAGTATACAAGCATTACAATGCTAATTTTTAAATGAAACCCAAAGGCAAGTTTAATTTTACACAGCATTAATTTACATGGTGAAAAACTTCAGTGGCTTGTCTTATGCATGGATGTTGATATTAAATTTGCTATTTAATAAAGACTGACAAACAAATGGAGGGAAGTTTGTCAATGAGGATTTGTCAGTTTTGCTTCCTTTCCTCACAAGTTAATGACATTTGCTTCAAAGACCGTCCCTAATGATGCAAGGGAGATCTGGCATTGCACAAGTTTGCTGCTGCTGTCTTGGTTCAGCAGTATTAGTCAATCATACAGGTGTAGCACATTAGAAAGAGATGAGCAAGATTTGCTGAGCTAAAATACAAAGTTGGCAATTTCTTAAATAAACAAAACAAAATTAAGTTAGGCCTACGTGATTTTTTTTTTCCCTGTGGAGAGTCACACTTCAGGAGGAGTTCTGCATTACAGAGACAAAATAAAAATTCCCAGTGGAAAAATAGGAAGCAAAGCMCTCCATATCAGCTGAATGTGAGAGACCATAAAGAGTGCCTATGCCAGTCATGTTCCAGTCATAATAGCCCCCAAAATGTATATTTTAGGTTAAAATCAGTCTTGAAAAAAATCCCTTTGGCTTTTTCAGTTTAAGCTTTTGACAAGATCAATGATACAAAGACTATATTGAGGTAAGTTTGCTTCAGCTGGACCTAAAAATACCCATCCAACCATATTTAGGTCCTATACCAGAAAGGAAAAAGAAGGTGTTTGCTTATTTTCTCTCACTTTGTATTCCTCCAAATCAACCATCTGTGGGGAAAAAATTATAACTGTTCCCATGTGAATTTAATCTTAGACAGCTGGAATCTCATAGGAATTTATTCATTGAGTATATTCAGTTTTAGCCATTATTTCATAAAGAATAACTGTGAGACTCTGATACTCTCAAATACAATGTAAAACCATATCCATAATGTCTCTTGGGACAGACTGTAAACTAACTTTGGAACTCATTTGATTGATCTCCAATTAAGCTAATATTCTGCCTGCATGTACTATACATACTTTGATTTACATTACTTTCCTCTGTGCAGGYAAGATAAGAAGACATCACAGAAAGCCTTTGAATTGAGAATGTTTTGTAAGTAAATTCTATTATTTCAACTATTGTGTTAGGGTGGCCTGCTAAACATCACATCTAGTGCTAGACCCATTGTTGTGCTTAAGCCCCACCACACACTCACTCCCCTCCAGTGGGATGGGGRAGAAAAYTGGAAGAATAATAGTGGGAAATAAAGACAGTTTAAGAGGTAAAGAAAAAGTTGTGCAAGCAGAGCAAAAAAAGGAATCCATTCACCTTTTCCCATGGGCAGGCAGGTGTTCAGCCAGCACTAGGAGAACAGGGCTCTATCATGCCTGACGGAGCCTTGGGAAGACAAACACCATCACTCTGAATGTTCCTCCCTCCCCTCCTTCTTCATCCCCAGCTTTTTATGCTGACTGTGATGCCACATGGCATGGGACATCCCTTTGATCCAGTGGGGATCAGCTGTTCCAGCTGTGTTCCCTCTCATATCCTTGTGCATCCTCAATCTCCTGGCAGGTAGGGTGGGGTGAGCAGMAGAGAAGTCCCTGATTCTTTGCAAGTGCAAATATGCTTTCACACTGCTTCTAAAAATGGAGGGGATATTACTATTTTTTTTTTTCTATCAGGCTTTACTATATGCTGACTTCTTATTTTTGTTTAAATTAACCTTGTAACTCTAATAATTTTAATTGCTTTTCTAAGGCTTTTTGCAATAACTTCTTTAAACAGATAGTGACTAGTTAAACCAAGAGACCCTGTAAAGAAGCTACCATATGCCAGTTTCCTTCTCTAAAGGTGTTTATGACCATGTTATAAAACCAGAATAAACAAAATCTCTTATCTGAAATGATAGAAATGTTGATGCTGTTTTCCAAACCTTAATTATATTATACACAATCAACTCAATCCAGCCATTAGGTGATATGCTCTTTTCAGATCCTTACAGAATGATGTTCAAGTGATTAAGAAGAAAATGGACCAATTTGCTCTTGTTTAGAGTGGAACCCCGTATATTTTGTGAATGTGAGATAGATAGGTAGGGCACATGAGCCTGAGATAATGGCTTTCCAAGTCTGGAAAGAGAGCAATGCTTTAAGCTGTTGGGTGGCATAGATAATAACCAGACAGGTCTTAATGCATTGTACTGCTATGGAGGTATAATGTCACAGGACTTGCACAACTTCTGAATAATAGGACATTGAGGTATGCAGATACCTTGCATAAAGAAAAAGAAAGAAAGATGAATAGATGAAAGGAAGCTTAAAAATAGGAAATCCGCCTTTTTTCCCCCCTTTCTGTATGAAAGGAAAGCTCCCTGATGCTGAGGTTATTCATTACACCAGGACAGAAGCAATTTATTCAACTATAGCTCAGGTAGTGTCAGCAGTTTCATTAAATCCACTTCTAAGAGGTCCAAAGCCTGACTGCAATAATTTTTTCAGGCCTGAAACATTTCCTTAAAGGTCTTTCCCTGTGCACCAAAAAAATATCATAGACTTATGTGCAGCTATCTCTTTCATTTTCTGGTTAAAATGATAGCACTTCGCAACATCTAGAAAGTTTTCTTCACTCATCCTTTTAAATTTGTTTTAGCTGACACAAGTTTTTCTTTACTGCTTTTCCCGGTGGCTTTATTTTTTCAAGCAAAGAAATTTTAGAAGCACTAAGCTGCAGTTGAACTACTCTCTATCCTGCTTTCCTCTTTTCCTCCTTTACMTACCTATTCTCTCTCCTGCTTTCCTCTTTTGCTCCTTTACCCCACAAGCTTAGTGTGTTGCAAGCAGGTAGCTTACAATGACCTTTTACCTCTATGATGTGTCACGCAGCATCTGGTTCTAACAATTCATAAGTATGAGAGTTAATTTTTTGGTAATAGGCTGTAACTTCCTGATGTTAATAATCAAAGTTATGCTTGCAAAACTCTCGGTATATTTTGTTCTGTCTTCCATGCCACTCTATCTAAAAGATAGTAGAGTCTGGTAGTAGAGGTTGAAATTTTATACCACGTGTTAACATTTCAAGCTTCTAATSCTTTTATTTATTTTCTTTGACTATCTTTGCAGACCTACAGTAATTCAGAATTCTACACGTCTAGAAAAATTGACATATATTATTCCTAAACTTACATAGCACTTTTCTTCCTTCTACAGCTTTTTCTAAAATCTTCCCCAAACAATTTTGAAATTTGAGTTTGTCACATATGTTTAAAGAAACATTACACACAGTTTTAACAGCCTCTCAGGTAACTGTGTTGTCCAAGGATAACAGCAGGTAACTTGCTTTTAAACTGAGGGAGATTTATGTATATATTCTATTTCCATTGCTTTGCTGAAAAGCAGGCATAATACAGTATGCAATTTCACAGCATAACAGAACACTATCAAAAAGGATGCAGCAGGGTAAAGAGTAGTCTTAAAAATGTTCTGTCAGCATAGCAGCCTAGTGGACTATTGCTTTATCTTGCTATAACTCCTGTGACAGCTGAGTCCTACATTATGGCATCGTCACTTAAACTCTCTGCAGTACATATTCCATTTCTAGTGAGTTCTTCCTCTGTTTTGGTCTTACATGYTTTCTTTCTATTTTCATATTTATGTCAGCTAATGGAAATTGAGATTATGTGCATTAATGGGACACATATTTGATGATATTAAAAGTGTAGGTATTACTTTCTGGAACTTCAAATTAAATTTTTTTCCACTGCAATTACTTTCAACAGATTATTACTTTAAATTGTCTAGCAGTTAAACAGATTTACACTTAATTAGTTCTCAAGAAACTCAGAAATTAGTGTAGGATTTTTCAGTCAATGGAGTAAAATGGCACAGAAACATGATCTATTTAAGCAAAGACAATCTAGCTAAAGTTATTTAAATTGTGGAACCACTCAGTATCATTTGATGGTACACTACGGCAGAATACTTTGTGCACTCTTTCATGGAAATGTTAACATCAAAATAAATTTCATCTCTACAAATATTCCACGTAGAAGTAATTGGTCATTAGCATCTATYCATAGTATCGGACAGAGCAGAATGGTAGGAAAAAAGTTCAGATTATTTATCACAGGATTTCTAGTAGAAATTAGTATGAGATGCCTGATGTAATTAAGAGCCACAAAACAGCAGCAACCTGGACTGTCACGCCAGACCTAATGAGAGATACTGAGTGCACTGCAGTATCTTCTGAAAATACTGACCCCAAAACACTTTCATTTAGATTTCTCTTCTTGTTTCAAACTCCCTGAGGCTCACACACCTCTCAAAAATTAGTTTCTTTGCTTTGCAAACTGATTTTCCTCTGAAAGGTCATTAAAAACAGAGTTGTGCCTCCTTCTGCAGTTCATAAAAATCTTATTCTGTGCCTCAGAAGCAAGGAAAACTTGTGAGTAATTAAGTTCCCCCTCCCTATTTTTAATTGATGGTATTTTAAAATGAAACTCCAGAGGCATGAACTGTGTCAGTTGCTGATACATTGAAGGATYTGGCTGGTGTGCAGATTACCTCCACTACATTAAAATCCTTTAGCACTGCCAAGTATAGCATTAGAAAATTCCAGTGTGGGATCAGACTGGGATTCCTGACTTCTCCCGACTGGGAACAGAGGGCCAGGTGCCTTTTTTTGTTTGCTTRTCTTCATAAAAGACAGCTCTTATGGGTTGTTACAAAATCATGGGTGACAGATTTCTGTGATTTTCCAGGTGCTTTTAAGAAGYTACCCAGTTAATAGTAGAAAAGTGGTGTAGCTAGTAAAGTGAGTACAAATGATTTTGTGAATTTCAGAAAATTCTGCAGATTCTGCTGACTTTCACTTCCCTGCRGAACCACGTACTTGTTCTGCAGTCTCCATTCATGAAAGGACCTTCCCTTGGRGTCAGTTGGTTTTAGTGACACAAAACACACAGTTGAAGTGACTGTCTCTCACCTGCCCTATATATTGAAAACCTGCAAAGCTGCGAATGTCTGGTGAATTTGAAACTTTATCTTCAGCGAACATGATCTGGGATTCAAGCTTACCAGAGAGCACAGAGGAGTCTGATTGCTTCAACTCTGTATACAGCTACTGCTCTGTCTGCAGATACTGAACTAGATTCTCTGTGTCAGTTATTTCTGTCAGCGAGTCCTAGCGATAACTATGTGCTGTGTTCCTTTAGGTTACCTAATTCCTCTTGGAAAAAAATTAACTCCTTGCTCATAGGCAGTTGTACCTGCTGTAACACATTCTCGTGAATCCAGTAGCAAATGTTTAGCTTGTTGGGGTGTTGGCTTGTTTGTTACAAGGCAGAAGAGAGACTTGAGATTGCCGGTCGTTGCGCACGGAGGAAGGGAAACTGTGAGTGCTGCCAAATTTTTATCAAGTCAGAATATTTTATCACACTGGAACATTTTATCATCTTACTCATGACAAACTTTCCATTGCYATACAAGGGCAATCCCAATCTACTGAATACATGAGTGACAATGGTCTGTTGAAATACCTTTCAGATTACTCTTTTTCTCCTCCTGTGACAGTCATCTCATTGTCTGAGTTCATTACGTAAAGGGCATTTGTGTCTCTATTCACTTTAAAAGTTTAAAATACTYGTTTTACTGTATGATTTTTAAAATTTTAATAAAATCCAGCATATGCATAAGATAGAGAAGAAAAAAGTCTGTGTCATCATCTGTTCACATAGAAGAGGAACTTCTGCAATTTATAGTCCAACATACTCTAAGAGTAATTCAAAGAATGGGAAATGTCAATTGAAAGTCACTGTCTTCATTTGTACCTCTTATAGCAGCTTACAGCTGTAAATGAGCCCCAGTTTTAACATTCCTTCAGCTATTTCACTTTCWCATTCCTATTGTCTCTTTTCAACATGCCATTCTGTCAATATCTTTTACTTAACAAACTCTAGATAAAGAGTGCATTAATTTAAACTGGGCAACAGCTGGGTTAAGTAGCAATAGGTTAACAATATTGCAAAGGCAGACTAGAAAATGAAGAATACATACTATGTGTCTTGGGGTGGGCATGTATCAAAAATTGCCTTCATATGTGAATAATCAAATCTTACTGATTTATATAAACTTAAAACTTAGAGACTACTCCTCTTTCTCAACATGGAGAAGACTGATAAATGTCTACCTCCAGGTGATGCGAAGAGGCAAGAGGACAGAAAATGCTTGGAAAACATGACATACATAAACAACAATCTTTTTAAAAGGGTCTTAATTAGTTCAAGTGGACAAAGGGTGTAGCAAACTTWGAGTACTTAAAAAACTACTGCTGATCAACCATCTCATCTACCTGTCTGTGATGGGGGGACAAGAATAGCTTTAAACCGCTACTTGGGGAWGGTCTTTGCAGACCTTTTCAACAGAAAGGTGATGGAAACTCAATTTCATTGTCTAGGAGAATTGCAGAATCAGTATTACTAAGTACAAAAAAGCCTCAAGAAGATAGGAGTCCGTCAGGAAGCAGAGGAGAGCAGTTGYTCTCCCCAGGCAGATCAACCAAACCTGGCCTTCCTTCCCCTCTGCTCTCTGCCAGCACTGTTATTCCTGTATTTGCATGGGTCGTTATAAAAGCAGGTTCAAAATCCTGCTTAATGTGTAAAGTACTTTGAGGTCTATGCAAGCTTCTCAGCATGAGTGCACTGCATTTTCATGCCTCATGTCTGAGGAGTTCCCAGGTGGCCACTGGTCAGGGGACTCCTCTCAGTCACTTGGTCCTTCCTGCCTCTTGCAAAAGCATTCCCTTCTCTCTTACTATGTCCTGTCTGGATCTCATCCTTCTCCTATGTCCTAGGGTGACCATGGTGCCTGTATCCCCAACTGTCTGTTCTGTGTGTGCTGTGTGTTCTGT
>QVAJ01000217.1:192128-251786 GCA_003546035.1 Mixornis gularis | reverse complement strand
GAGGTTTTATTGTTTCATATTATTCATTCCTTATGCTTGTGGGCAGTTTGTTTATTAAATAAATAGTTTTTTCCACTTCGAGGAAGTTCTTTTCCCAGACCGACTGGGGGGAGGGGCCATTTAGGTTTTGCTCTCCAGAGGAACCCCCATTCGGAGGTTTCCTCCCAAATTTGCCCTAAACCAGGACATCCTAGAAATATGTTTGGGTTTTGTTTTTTGTTTTGGTTTTGTTGTTGTTGTTTGTTCTGTTTTAGTTTGTTGGTTTCTTTTTTCTGTATGCCTCAAAAGAACAATTCTTTCATCTTTAAAATGAGGGTCCTGTTTCTTGGACCTGGTGGTGGGCTAAAGCATGTAAGAAATATTGTCTCCCTTACAGCATAACATTTATTAGCCATACGGTGGTGTTGTAAAATAATTCAAAGTAGTTTATTCTCTGTAATCAATGAAGCCTAAAAAAAAAAATCAATCCAACCTAAATGAAACTAAATGACTGATAAATCAGAAATACAGGTTGCTTGGATTGGATGACATTTTCCTTATATTAGTTKTAATGAACACTCTGGGATAACAGAGAGGTTGCCATACATATGCACACTGTCATGTCTGTACATATATTTTCCTAAATCTTCCCTATGGTGTCATTAAGTCAGTCTCGTTACATTGGCTCCTGCAACAAATAATGACAGTTTCCCTATCCTAGGGTAGTAACAGTACTAAGAGCCACAAGCCACTGATAATGATGAATTAGATCTTCATATATCATTAGTTTGGTTTGTATGACGTAAATTATTTTAAAACTACTCATGATTAAGATTTTGTGATTTTTTTTTTTTGTTTGTTTTCATTCATGGGATCAATTTCCAAACTTTGGGGGGTTTTTGTAACAAAAATAGTACAAACTTGGTCAGTTAGTGAAGGCTGGGATTTATACCTAATCCCAAGGCTGTAGCAGCACAAATTTTAAAAGAAATAACCCAAAACACATAGCCATCACAAAGGTTGGAACATTTGTATCAGTTTTTTTTTCCCAATAAAAATAGTATGATACTGTAGAATATTCCTCTAAACAGATTTTATGTTGGCTGAAGCTGGTATTTTTTCCAATATTCAAGCCACATGAATCTGATTGTCATTTGTACTTAAGACCCTTTTTAGATCTCTTGAGAGGAGTGTACAAAGGCCTGTGTGTGAACAGATAATTATTTAATGACCAGCTTTCAGAATGAGATAAAGGGTTTAAAAGGGGGATATCAGTTCCCAAAGAAGAAAGTAAACTATTTTTAGCACTAATATTATTTTTTTTAGTTGTGCCATTGGCTTGTGGAAAATGTGGGAARGAATTTATGGGACTTTCCTGCTAATTTTCCCCTCCAGAAATGATTTTTCCTGAGTGGCTTTCTGAGATTTTTATTTTTTGTTTGTTTGTTTCCCAAAGGAAATAAGCAAATCAAGATTTATTCAAATATAGCAGAGATGATTCTCCTTTTTCCCTAGATTCTCTGCMTCTTCTTTGAATAGGGTTTTTGTGGTTTTATTTTGTTTTCCAATATGGATTAATTCCTGCTCTTTCTCAAAATTTTATTTTCTGTCATACTATTTTATAAATCATATGTTGTAAGATGGATATCTGAAGCACCATATCTTCTTTCTTGTTTTTCACTTTTCCATGGGGACTGGAAAAAAATGCATGCCATATTAATAAGTAAGTGTGACAGACGTGATATTTAGGATGCTTTTTCTAAGTGTACATGCTTTCATTTTATGTCTATTTTAGTCTGATTCTATTTCTGGTTTTACAGCAGAATAATTRAAGTTTCTGGATTAAACTCTTTATAACTGTTAGTCTAAACTTAGTAATAGTATCCAAAATATTTGCAGACATTAAGATGAAAGGATTTATTATTAGTACATATTTTCTTTTAATTTCAGTTTAGATCGACAGAAGTTATTACATGCAGGACTGGAAAATTAGAATTGATTACAGTTTTATCTCTTGTAAAGTTACTATTTTGAGTTTCCCAGTGTTACCTAAGCACTTCAAACTGTATTTTCCATTTCATTTTTAAATGTGTAAGTTCTACAAAACAATGAAACACATCTCTGTTTTGGTTTTTGCTGAGGAGTTTAGGGCCCATGACACTGTGATGACTGCAGAGCTGCTTTGTCAAAGAGAGATGACAAATTGTGTTAATTATAACAAATGTCAGTTGTTGAAGTGATTTATTGCAAGAACAAGAATTGGTTGGTTATACACAGTAAAGGCCATGAAAGACTTTTTCATATGTATGGAAGCACACTATTCACAATCCCAGGAACAGYGAGCTATAGTAGCTTTGTAGACCAATTGATAAGGCACTCTAGGTAATTAAGGCACTGCAAATATGCTGCAAAGGCTAATTAAGGTACTGTAAATATAAGTACCATATTCAGACAAAGTAAGTGGGATTCAGAGTGACATATGACTGTGACCRTAAATAATTTTCAGGTTTTGAATACATATGATTACTGTGCTTCATTCCAGTGCAAGAAACTGACACTTAACATGCTGTCTGTGTTTTAAAAGCTACATGTGTGTATGATATGTAAAAAAGTACTTAAAAATAAGTAAKCACATATTTAATTTATTTTTTTCCTTAAACTGAGATTCTTTTTCAAATGAAAGACTTATTTGAAGGGTTTGTCACTGGTATTAATAAGGTATTTCACTTAGAAAAGAGGAATAGGTATTTAAAATGTATTTGAAGCTATTGTCTTTACTATTCTTTGAAGTTAATCTTATTTTCTTGAAGACCAAGCATGATAAAATTACAGACATACAGAAAGAACTAGATGTAGCTCTGCGGTTTTGATTTGGGTTTTTTTGTGTGTATTTGGGTTTTGTTGATTTGCTTTTGATTATTTTTCTGACTTAACATACAGGCTTGCTAGTGTGGAAAAACAGAATTTAGACATTGCCAATTTTTCGAAGGCCTGTCACATTTGTACTAATATGAGAGTTCCTAAAAGATTTTTTTTAGCTATCTTTTCACTCTWAATCTCCCAGTGATGCTGTGAAAATAAAGTGTTAGCTATGCAAGYAAGTTATTTCTAACAGAAGGCAAGGAAATTAAAGATTGGGAAAAAAAATGAAAAGTGAGGAATAGGAAGTAAAAGGGAAATTAGGAATAAGGATGTAAGCAGAAGCAAATGTGCATTAGTGCCCAAAATTGTTTCTCAGAAAAGATGAAGAATTTTTCTTTCATTCTATGCAGAATACCTGCAGAAAGGGAATGACAGATGGATATTTGTGCCCCATGTGATTAGCGCATGACAGCTTTAAGAAGGAACTTACTGTTTTAATTAATTTGAACTTGCAGCACYAATATCCCATCATGAACCTCAAGATGTGAGATCTCTCCTATTGTTTTACYGGTCAGCCAAGTGTAATTCACAGCTCCTAGTGCCCATGTAAACATCAGAATGCAGGACATGTGTGATGCCAGGTAACATATTTGTATATATCCAGATGCATCTCAAGAATGACATGCATTTTCTGCAGGTGCTGCATCAAATCATGAAAGATGGAACTACCAGATAGCTTTAGAGTGGCCCTATAGTCCTCTGGCTTGATACGTGAATGACTCCCAGAATTTCCATTCCTTCAGGAGCATAAGTGTTTTACTGTCTTACAGTTGGATTGGTGGCAGATTCGATTCAGCAGAGTCAGGTTTTCCATCTCCATCTTTCCTTTGATTTCTAAGAACAGCACTTTACAAGGTGAGTTGGGCCTTCTTTGGAGTGAAAAATGTTGTAAATTCTTTTCTTTTTCTCTGAATTCTAGCACCACAGATTTTAAAATAAGCTCAGAATTACATGTTGGAGAGTTTTTACTAAGTGTAAGCTGTATATGACCTTCACCTGCTGGGTACTTTTGGCTACATTTCATTCCTGGAACAGGCAACACAAAACCAGGATCTTTGTGAACTATTCTAGGAGCTCAAAAAGAGAGAAATATGACGAATAAGCAAGGGATTTTATCCACAGGCTTTAGTAAAATGAAGCTGATTAATGTCTCTGTTCATACAAATGTAAASGTATAGTTTCAATGGCTTTGGCTGACATTAAATGTGACTTTTCTCCTTTTCTTAATCTTCAAAAAATCTCTTCAAACATTGTTTTGGGAGACAAACTTGAGRGAAAAGATCAGGAAAAAAAAATCAATCTTATTGACAGCCTAGAAGGTAGAAAATTTCTTTTAGTCTTATCAGTTATGCCCTCTTTTCTTTGTGAATATTGGAGTAGACAAAGAGAGCAGGCCAGAAGATTTTGGGTTCTAGATGGGTTACTTACAGTTAGAATTCACATTCTGTTGGACATAGTTGAAGCAAAGGAAGTTTTGATCTTAAAACCACTTTCATTAACAATTTTCTGAATATTGATGGGAATGAAAATGATCCTTATTTTTGTAGGGCTCAGGATAATACAGGGATATGATGTAGTTTTTCACTTTTTTTTTYCACAAAGCCAACGTTGACACATGAAAAACCATTTACACCTGATGGCCTAATGCAATGCTCATTCTTTAAAAAAAGCACTGGCCTATGRGTGGGACTGCACAATGCTTATTCAGTAGGAAGAACTGGAAAGCAACCAGACCAGTTGTGCCAGCTTTTACCAGTTCACCAGGTGGTCAGGTATGACTTTGTGGTTGACCACCCCCAAGGACCACYAAAGAGACCCCCAGGACAGAAGAACATATCCATAAAGAGGAGGGAATATAGTTAATGATTTTAGGAAAATTATCATAAGTATGTTTAGTCTGTGAAAATAAATATACATGCATCTAAAAGAGAGTGTATAAATCACTGTTAAGGACTTTTCATTTTTACGAATTTTGGTAACACCAGGAATGGTTAGAACAGAGAAGTAGCAAAAATTATTGCTCCAACACTCAAATTACCAGTTGCTCTTTGTTTTACAAAATGGTTTTAGACGGCCATTAGCATTTCACAAAACTCACCCTCTGTRCAGAGATTATTTATCTTTTGTTAGAATTGTAACTCACTCTAATTAAGATAAACTGTTTCTAGTTAATTGAAACCTGGCATTTTTAGACTGAATTCTGAATGTCTGCAAAGAGCACAGGAATCAGAGTCAGATAAGTGATATTGATTTTGCAAGTGTCTGATTTATTTTCCTGGATATGCATTACTCATATGCACCTCTATGCAAAAAGGCTCCAGAAATCTAGAAGAAAGTGAAAAAAAATCACTTTCTAACTATTAGTGTAGCTGAAAACTAGGGGTTAGTGGGACKACACACTAAAGAGGGCTATCAGTTATAACATGCTTCAGGAAGATTAATTTTYGGTTGATGATGGTTATTTATTTGACTGTAAGAGGACACAGCTATTGCTACATACAGAAAAAAGTCACAATAAATGGATGSAGTTCATGTTAAAATAAGCTCTTACCATCTTCCCTTTGACCATTTGAAGCTTGATATGGTATT
Source organism: Mixornis gularis (assembly GCA_003546035.1). Taxonomy (NCBI): domain Eukaryota; kingdom Metazoa; phylum Chordata; class Aves; order Passeriformes; family Timaliidae; genus Mixornis; species Mixornis gularis. Next base: position 246,296 of record QVAJ01000217.1, on the reverse strand, counting down.
TCAAGCCAAAGAACATGTCTTCTGTCAGGGAGGTTTATTATAACTCCAAATTATCCAAGTAATATCTCATTAGAGCTTTCCATCATGGAATTAAGATTCACAAACTCTAACCCCTAAGATCAACACTCTGCAGGGCAGGGCCTGGAGACTGAGGGCTTTGTTCAGAAAGTAATGGTTAATSAGTATTTTCCTAACACATATCATTGTGAAAACGAAAGGATATACACTCTTTCAAATTCTACAGCTAAGCTATTTCAGACTGTGGGATGACAGTAGGGAAGGAGGGTGTCTTACTCCGGGGTACTGTTTTTCTCACTCGGCAAAGTAGAGACAGGAATTAATMAGCAACATGCCTGTTGACTCATTCACTTTCAAAAGTAGGAAAATAAACAATAAATGCTTAGCAACCAAAGTCATGCACAGTGACTCTGACTCATGAAAATATATACCACAGCTGTAGTCGTCACTGTTTTCCTCCCACTATTAGTTTCAGTAACCTGTTCCATTTTTTTTTTCAGGAATGACTTAATGACTCCAGCACTGCCATCAAAGATGAGTCTAGAGATATGCTTTATATGGTTATAGTAACCTAGATGACAAATGGTAGGTTTAGTGATGTTAATTAACATAAAACACCCTACAGTGGCACTCAGCACCTCTTTATCTGTATTTCTTACTACCCTTTCTCCTAGCTTACCTGGTGAACTAAAACCACCAAGCCCTCCAAAGATTGATAGGGCTAAGAAAACACAAGGAAAAAGCAAGCTTGGATTCTTGGATTCAAAAAATCAGCCCGATTTTAATTTTCTGAAGTGAAGAATTAAAGAAAAGCATTTGCCTGCTTGTGATACAGTTCCCTCTCTGGATCTTTCCTGAGGCACGCACAAGCAGCTGAATCCATGATGATATTTAAGTTTTCTTTGAACTCTGCCTCAAAGTCTGTAAATACCATTTCTCTGCTGCAGTGCCTACTTTTACAGCCTGTCAGCAATCTGCACCATCCCTACAGAGAAGGGAGGTTGTCAAACTGACCCTGCAGGCACCAAGGTCCCAGGTATGTTGTGTGTTTGAGAATATCCCTGGGCTTGCATGCCTCAAGCACAGGCAGCTCTCTGGTGGCATTGTTGAAGGCAACAGGTCCCTCCCTGGTCTTCCTCCCTGATACTCACTGGTAGATGGAAGACAGAGAACACCTAAAAAACTCCAAGGGACACAGTTCTCACAGCACATGGGTTACACCGTGACTGAAAAATAATACATGCTGTGGGGGTGGCTTTTGAGTGGGCTCCATGTTGCAGTGTAGGTGGGAGAAATGTTACTCATGAGTGCAGCAATGATCTCAAGAAATGAAATSAAAAATTTGAACTCAGTCTGTTTCCTAAGAAAATGATGGTTGTGTTGATAGAGTTCATAAAGTAATAGGAATTCATTCTTTTTGCAGAACAGCAGGACTGATGTTGTGGGTCTGAGGGAACCACTAAGCCGTGATATTACAAGAGGCACTTTCTCCAGTTCCCTTTGTTGTAGAGGTTTAAGGAAAGGATATAACCATAATCTACTTCAACCACTTTAAATGAAGCTGAGCTCATAATAGCTCTTAGTCTGCTGAACTCAGTACACAGTGTATGAGTTTTTTATTTTCTCCTTCTCTAAAGTATTTTTCCAAGAAGGTGCTGTAGGATCACTCATTTGATCGAGGTCAATCCAGCTCTTTCTCTCAGTAAAATGGTTTGATTTCTTTAAGAGGTACAAAGAACTAGTTCTTTTATAAGTTAGATAAGCATGAATGAAGAAGAAACCACAGAAATCCTTGATTGAATAGAGATGTACAGTGTTTTAAGTTGTTACTACAAATAGATATGAACTCAGTCATTCTGGTAGCTAATGTCCATTGAGATAACTATCAAAAAAACTACACTTTTTCACAGAAGTAGCCTTGTAATCCTTCTGTGAAAAAAAATATTAAAGAAAGGTTGCCTGAATAGTGGCTCCRGTATTTAACCTCTTATTTTAAATGACAGAATCAAATAAAGTACCACAAAGACACACAATGCACAATGTTTCTTTAAACACATGATAGATATCTGAATGCTTCTTATACACATAGCTAGGGATTACAATTAAACCTTGTGTACCAAAAGTTATTTATTACATGGAACAAGTATATATTTATTTCAGATACCAATTTACACAGGAGATAAATATGGACAGAATAAACTTTTATTTTGCCGAGATACAATTCATCATGAACTGAGGTCTCCAAAACCCAAATCAAATTCCACAGAAGAAATAAATATTTTCACTAATATCTCATCCTGAATATACTGTAAATATTTCATCTCATAGCACAGATATGTTCCTTTTTATGGTATATGGCACATAAAAAAAAAGAAAAAGAGAACAAACAAACCCATCCACCCACCCAAAATCAACTTTCAGTTCAACTTTTTTTTTTTTTTTTTTTCTGGACAAGTTAAGTATTTCTTCTGCAGTTTGTTTATTTGCTCGATTTTGCTTTTTAATTCAAGAGTGGAAATTTTGGACTCTAAGTGAAATGAAAGCCCATTAAAACAGACTAATCCACTTAAGGATCAGTTTCTGGAGTCCATTGCAAGAGCAGCAAACTGAGCAGCCTKTTAAGGGTAAGACATTTATTGAGAAAGCTTGGGAAAAATGTGAATCTAAAGCACAAATTTTTGCATCAACTGCACATAAGATACATTCAATTAGTCAGTAATGAACTATCAGATGACCTCATGCAGGGGTGTAAGAGATTGCATGCCTTCCGTTACACCCTTGGGGCCCTTTTCTGTGATGAGTAACTCCAATTTTTTGCAGATGACAAAATAGTTGCTCTTCCTCTGGTGTCCAGGGTTTGATTACAAAAAGCCTCTACAAAAATGCCAAAGCAAAAGAGCAATTTGCAGAACTAGAAGCGGACATTTTAAATTCTTATTTACAAGAAGAGTATGCCTTTACATTAATAGTTAAAGAAAATGGAGTGCCTGTAGCCAGGCCCAAGTACAGTTGCAATTGTCCCACTTAGAGGATGAAGCCTGAGATCTSATTCCTTGGGCTCATGTGCCACTGGTAACTCAGAAAAAGCACAGGAAATCTGGAGTCCTCCTTTATCCCTCGTGTTAACCGAGTGTCTCARGTTGAAGAGGTTACTCTGCACTGTGGAAGTGGCATGACAGCTGAGAGGGGCCAAGGGTTCTTGTGACATGTATGAGAGACTCAAGTTTGWTTTTTGTCACCAATTTAAATTAACATCACTCAAATCCTCAGTCTTCAGAAATTTTCTGTAATTTTTGCCATAATCCTAAAACACTCATTGGAGAATTTAGTAAGTGAAATGTAACAAAAATATTGTGCCAGTGCTTGAAATATAGTAATGTAATTTTTGTTCTTAAAAAAGGTAACATAATCTTATGGATTCAAAAATATGTTTGCCTTTAATACACTTTCAAATACAGAAACTCCATTATGTTAAAACCATGTTTTAAGTCATTGTGCAGTATAAATAACTTCTTGTTTAAAATAAGCATATATTTTTAAGCGATATTTTAAATCTGCATAGCAAATATGAACCATGGGAAAGATAGAAACTCCTACTACATTCTCTGGCCTAAAAAAAATGTTTTCCTGCAAATGCACTGGCAATGAAATAAGCAGTTGCTTAAAYTGGAACATGGAAGTACCATTTAGTCTGAGAAACCATTGCTGTGGAAAAACAAAAAATCCCCCTCTTAGATAAGATCTAAATTATTTCTGCCTACTATGTTTTAATCTCCTCAAGTTAAGGAGCAAATGAGTAAAAAGCAGAGGAAAAACTCTAATCCAAGACTAAAAGTAGCAAAACAATTATTGAAACATGTTTCTTGCTTTCTGAGGTGTCATAATCTATTTTTTAATTTCAGCACTTCTTCTAAATATCAATTTTATCTTCWTTATTTTTGCTATTCAAATATCAAGCAAATGTAGGTTTTACACAATATTTTACTAGAGTAAAACACACATAAATGATAGCTCAGGCCTAAAATGCTGAAAGTAGATATCCCAAGTCTGTAGAGTGTATGAATTAAAACTCCATAAGAAGCCATTTTTCAAGTRCCTTTCTACCTCAGAAGAGTGCAAACTCTGTCTGAGAATTTGCAGTGCAAAAAAATACCATTCTTCCTCAGAAGATTACCTCAATTTCTGACATTTCTGTAATAGTTTATTAATAAAAATATGTACTATACATACATTAACCCTGATGCTGTCTAATGATGAGGATTCTGAGCATAATTTTGTGTCATTACTGGCCTGATCCCCTTTTAAAACAATCAAGGGAGCTGAAATTTGCGGTGTTCACAGACCCGAAAATGACACTGGGTTCTCAAATTAGCTACAGTCACTTGGCACATCTTTAGAGGTGACTTGCTATTTTCAGTACTCAGGTGCCTGGCAGGAAACAATGAACAAAAGCAAGCACTGCCTAAAACATTTATCATTATAAACCAATCCTGAGACAGCCTTTCCAAAAGTATACTTTTATTAGTATATGAGGTCAATAAAGAATAAYCAAAAATATAACCATTTGATGCTAAAATAAAACCAGGAACCTGGAAATACATACTTATTATTTATTGCAATTTATTTTTTAAGATCACTTATTGAAAAACAGAATAAGAGGCACTTCAAGAAGGCAGTTCCATTCTGCAATATTTTGTTTTTTTCTTAAATCAGAGGTGAAATAGTATTCTTCTTTCTCAAAGTTGCTGTTTTGCCTGTCATCTGCCTAGACTTCTAGAGTTATGGAAATTTGGAGTATTCTTGYGGAGTGTTCTCATGTTAGTAGGCATGCTTTTTTCCTCACTAGAATTGCTATCACCAGGAAACTCTATTGGGCACATTTCAGATGGGCAAAATGCAYGTAACATTCATGTTATCAATTTCCATCATAAAAGTAACAAGYAGTAGCAGTAGGGAAGAATTATTAATTTAGATGCTCCACTTTCATTCCTAGTGAARGATCAACCACAATAAATCTGACAGAAACGTCTCTTGCTGTTTGYGGGATGCTGCCTTAGAGAATAACAAGGAATAGATTTCTTTTACATACAGCAGAAGGTGGACTTAAAAGCAAACAAAAAGGTGTCTACTGTATACACATCTATATACAGGTATTTAATTTATTTTTTTTTAATATGGTTCTGGCATGGGAAACTAAGGAAAATTTTGGCAGGCTCTCAGGTGAAATATTCAAGTGCTATCTCTAGATCCTCAACTGTTTTAAAATGCCAGTAACCTACTCTGGTGCTCAATCCACAAAGAACATTTTTCTATTTTGGGCCAAGTAAAATTTAATGCCCCAGCTGTACATACAAAGGCAGTATACATGTATGCATGTTAAAATAATTGGTAGATTTTATAATATAYACAAATCCTTGCTTTTTCTGTAACTGGGTAAGTGCTGTATTTTTTCAAACAAAGTAATTCCTTTGAATACACGTTAAATGATAATGTCAACATTTTTTCCTCAGAAAAAGCGGTTGTATATTTTTTAAACATTTTTTGCCTGAGCTGTCCTCTTCCTGCATACACTTTTAATTGGAAACAAAGAATGTAAGATCTAAATTATGTAGTCAACCATTAAATCATTTATTATAAATCTGTTTTTCCACTGAGAAGAAAATAATTGCTTCATGACTCCTCTTATATAATTGCTTTTCTCTATTTTTAATATAATATATATGGAATTATTGCAGAAAGAAATTACTGTAGCAGTATTTTAGTAGTTCTTATTACTATTTTGGAGTAGATTAAGTCACACAGGTCTTTTGCCTAGTCCGAATAAATCCAAAATTTGAAGTAACACACCGTAACCCTGATTTTTTATCTCTTTTTAGTTAGATTATCAAATTTTTATTGCACAAACAGAAAAAAAAACCCCACAATTATCTAAGCATTGTGTCCTGAAATTAAGCAATTATTTCCTAGAACAATAAAAGCAGCAGCCACCTCTACAGATCTTTTTCTCAGTCATATAGTGTTAAATCTAGAAAGATCTACAAAGACAAGTAATATAAATAGCAAGTATTGCAAATAAGATATGGTCCCTAGATTTCCTTTCATCAAAGTTTGTCTTTGGCAAGTAGGAAATGATAAAACTTTCTAAGACTGGAATTGTCAAAATTGTATCAAATAACACATTTTTTAACTGAAGATATTTTCAAAGATTCTATAGAACATTGTAAGTACTTGGGCTTTTATTCTGTTTGTGAGTAAATAAAGTGAGCAAATGATTATAATTATATATAATTATAAATTACATATAAAATGTTGATTATAATTATTTTATTGCTTTCAGTTTAGGATTATGCATTTTTATCAGAAATTTTAAATTGCAAGTCAAACTGGTACATTTTTCAACCTTATTCATTTGTGATTTAAAGACAAAATTATTGATGTTTAATCATCAAACTGCCCTTGGTCTTTTCACCAATGTTTCCTTTCAAAACACCTTGTTCTTCTTAACTAAAAAGGATGGAGTGTTAGTATGCCATACTGAATACGCCACAATTTTGGCATAAAGTTTCAAATCRTGTAATTTAATAGAAATTATATAACATTAATATAACATTAATAATTGCAATAAATTCTACTGAAAGATTATTTCAAATTGTAAAAACAAAGTCAGTGAATTCCCTAGGTTTTCTCATGGTGTCTGAGGTACTGTGTTATACAGAAATAAAGGGTGAAAACTTGGGTCAGGTCCAGGAGAAACTGCTAAAAAGTTCTAATAATCAGCAGTAGTACCAGAAAAATTGCTCAGGTGTCATCTTTATCAAAACAACTCAAACACAGTTTTGGGTACCACACACCTTCTGTCTCCTAGACCTGAGAAATGATTGYTTGAAGATCAGTTATAATGTGTCCAGAGTGATGTTAGTTCACACGTAGATTTCTAATCATGTTGGCGACTGTTACACATGCTGAAAAAGTAACASAGTTCATACAGCTCCAAGATATTACAATATATTCTGGGTTGAAACAACTATGATTTAAAGAACAGTTCTGAAAATGTTAAAGTGTTTAAGTATTCAAAGTCTGTAGATCAGCGATACYGAAATACTTCTTGTTCAAAACGAAACTAAGATTGCTTAAATGTGAGGATCAATTTGCTGTTTGTTTGCTAGTTTCAAAGTTACTATGAAAAACTTAGAAATAATGTGACCAAGTTAACAACATGCATATGTTTGCTATACCTGTGAACACAGTCAGTGTGAAAAACATGGTGTCTTACTAGACCCATACCAGGGTCAAATTGGACACTGTACAATTTACAGCACTCTGCTAACATTTTGCTTGGAAACCTAATTATTTTGTTGTGCATATGAAAATTATTTTTCTAGTTTCTCTATGTTCATAAAACATTGGACAAGCTTGGAATTTGCTAATGATACTTTATTAAATTCTTTTTCTCCTGTATAACTTTTTGAGGGAGATGGTTGCAGGAGCTGRAAATTGCTAGCCTGAGTTTGGCATGTTCCCAGAGCTTAATGTCATTGTGATTTAAAACTGAAGTAAATCCTGCAAACTGATTTAAATCATGCATCCACTAAGTCTTAGCTGTACTCTGTTCATTGAAAACAARTTTAGCTTTATACTTGAATTATTTTAAATATAGACTGTTAGCAAACATAAGAACTACTGATAACATATTCTCTTTATTTCTGTGATTCTTGCATGTCTATTTTTGGGAGAAGAATCTTTTAAACATATTTGTCTGAACACTCACTGGTACTTACCTGGTCTTCGCAACTTGAATGGTGGAACCACCCTGAGCAGGAATGGTGCCTGCAGGCAGTGTCTGTGCATGCTCCTCGTGAGATATGAAACACTGTCCTAGCTCAAAATTCCTATGACTACACACACATTTTTTTTCCTGAAACTCACCACCAGCTAAAGATCCTTTCTTTGCTCACAATTAAAGTGATAAATCCTCTTCCTTTGACTTAGAAGCCAGAAAATTTCATTTAAATTTAAATCATATAAATCACATTTTAGCACAATCTGAAATCAACTGGTGAACCAATGTTTGATTATTTCTGTTTTTGGGGGGAGTGCACAAGTGGWACCTGTTTTGGAGAAGTCTCTGTGGGAACACTAAACTATGGACTACCATTCCTAAACCACGACACTGACCTTGTGGCAACACAAAGTATTTCTGTCAAAAATTTGTGAACCAGCAGCCCAAATGAAACAAAATAATGAATTTTTGCATTTCAAAAATTTACATCTGTGCATATACYTGTTATGCATGATGCAAGCTGACACATGTCAAGTCAAGAACAGAGAGTTTACCTGATCCTATGTCAACAAGAACCAGAAGGCACAATTCAGTAACTGTAGCTTTACAAAGTTTTGCCAGTGTCACTTAGAGATACAGCACCAAACTGCTAAAATTTTGTTACTGTGAATTTTTAGCTACTGACACAAGGGCCTCAGTCAGAAAAGAAACAAAGACTGGTGTTGCTGCTGTGGAAAGTAACAGCCTTTGCAAGCTGCCTATTATTGACGGTTTTGGTGTGTCCATTGCTTTTTCAGAAAGAAGCCCAGACATATCTTCAGCAAAGTCTTCCTTAAAACCCTATGTATTTATATGAAAGTTATTGGTTTTGGAGAACTGTTGTTCCTCCACATGCTTCTCCTTCTATCCTTCAAAAAACTAATACAAATACAACATTGGAAACAAGGATAGAAAAAACAAATCTGTCTGTAATGCTGGTTTACTAGTTCCATATCATAATGGTTTTATTAGCAGGAAAAGTAAATAAATCTCCTTTAGATGGTAAATTTTTTTTAGTTTTCTCTTGCTTATCTATTCCAACATGGAAAGTAAACAAGTAAGTTAATAAGTCAACCTCATGTATCACTTATATTTCCTCTTTAACAATTTCATAAAGATATTCAAAAACATTGAGGAATCTTTAGCTGCCAAAACACACAATATACGTTATTGTATTATATGTATAATAAATGTATCATATTTTGTAAGATGTTCTATCACTTCAAGAAGTTATGAAGTATTTCTGCTATGATGAAGATTACATAGGATTCCTAACTCACTTGCTAACTCAAGCATATTGAGCATCGATAATTACTGAACAGATTTTCTCTCTTGGGAGTTTTTGCTGACAACCAGGTCCTACTGACTGCTCCTGACAGTCCGAGCTGTTGAAGATGTAACTGCTCAATCACTGGTCATAAATAGCTGCTGGAAAATCTGTTTCTTTCACACCTTTTAAGGCACCAGAATCATTCAAACTTACTCAGCTATATAACTAGCCTGACACTGGATTTATCACATCTCTTTACTCGACACGGTTGTATAGAGCAAGTATAAAAAGCATGGGTGATCCAACAGCAAACAGTCCTAAAGGTGCAGTAGGTTTGTTTAGGTTTTAATAAGACATTTAGTGCCCAGAATAAGTTATTAATTATACTAAAGGAAATATGGATTCCTTCAAATGGAAAGAAATGAAATGCCTTAAAAACCTAACAGGACAATTTATTTGATAGCTATAGAGTGACTGTTATTAGCTTATAGGAAAGTTTCTATAGAAGTTCCTTCAAACCAATTTTAGGATTAGTTTTGCATAGTATCCATGATTTTTTCATAATGATATAAGGTGTTGAATGATCAAAAAATGTAAAAAACCCAAACCCCCTAGATGATCTAAGAACTAGGATAAAAAGGAAAATTACTAGACACAACAAGAAATTTGACTACGAGAACATAGATTGAAATGGTCCTATATAGTTCTAAGTTCTCATAAATAGTGCCTGTTGCATCTATCCATGTGATACCAGTAAATCTCATGTGCTGTTTACATAAACATACACCTTCCCTTTCTCCCATCATACTCTCCCTCCACAATTTTGATTAGGTGCTTTTGTTAAAAGTTTTAAAAGGGAATTTTCCTTACAGCCTGAACAGTTTAAAACATCTCTCAATTGAAATAAAAATCCCAAACATCTGCTGAAGCGCATCCAATCACTTGATCTCCAGCTTTTTCAATAGCAACATTGCCCTTTTCTCCTCATAGATCACTGCCAGCCTTTTTTCTCAGTCATACACATTTTTTGACCTGTGACAAAATCTGGTTTGACATATTACCCTGAGAGTGACAGTTCTTCAAACTACACTTTGTATGACTATGGGGAAGAGGAAAATACGCTGTCTAATTCTATGTCCATGAACATTTTTGCTTCATTCATTGTTTATTTTATAATTCTATATACTGTTGTAAACAGAAGGAGTGCATTCTTCCATGCGAATTATTTTTCTGAGAAGAGTTTTCATTACTTTTATTTGAAGTATTCTCTTATTTGTCTGCTAGAATCACTTGCATTTTTTTGCAACAGTCTGTGCTTTCTTTTGCTTATAGTTAATACAATACTGTTTTTTTAATCTAAATCTATTTAATCTTACCCATCTCTAGGCATTTGGGATGTTTCACACTTCCCTAATATCATGGTGCTTTACAAAATAAATAATTCGGGGTTTGGTTTGTTTTTTTTTTTTTTCCAAAAACAGAGGGAATGGAGACATTCTTTTTTCAACTACAGAATTAGAAGCATGAAGTCTAATTGGAGGTGAGTAACTGCCTAGCAATGTAGCCAGGGATCCTGGTTGCCCAGAGTTTCAACCCATTCAACATCTTCATTAATGAGCTGGATGATAGAGCAGAGCATAGTCTCATCAAGTTGGCAGATGACACAAATCTGGGAAGAGGGACATCCCAGAAGATCTTGTTGCTATCCAGAAGACTCTCAACGAGATGAAGAAATGGGCTGACAGGAACCTCATGAAGTTCAAAAAAGGACAGATATATTGGTCAAAAGAGATGATTATTCTGCTGTATTTAGTGTTAATGCAGCTTCACCTTGAGAACTGTGTGAACTTCTCAGCCCCACAATTTAAGAAGGATGTGATGGTTCTTGAATTCATCCAGAGAAGAGCAACAAAATTGGTGAAAGGGCTGGAGAGGCTGTGCTGTGAGGAAAGGCTGAGCACTTTGAGCTTGTGTAGTTTGGAGAAAAGGAGGCTGAGGGACAGCTTCGTTGGTCTCTGCAGATTCCTGAGGAAGGGATGTGAAAAGGGAGATGCTTGTCACTTTTCCCTAGTATCCAGTAGCAGGAAGTGTGTGGGAATGGTTCAAAGTTGCACATGGGGAGGTTTAGACTGGATGTTAGGAAGTATTTCTTTACTGAGGAGGTGGGCAAGCACCGAAAAAGGCTTCTTAGAGAGGTAGATGCTCCTTCTTAGAGGTAGATTAGCTTGAAGCTCCAAGCCTATCATGTTTAAGAGGCATTTCGACAATGCCCTTGAATAATATATTTAAACTTCTGGTCAGACCTGAAGAGGTCGGGTAGTTAGACTACAGGATCATTGTAGGTGATTGTGTGCATTTTAAATGAAAAATTCTATTGCATCTATTTTATTCTTCAGTCATTTTGGTACTTTGGTTTTGGAGTCATGAGTGTGTTCACATGCTTCACACAGTCACTTGATGCCACAAAGAGCAGACTTTTTTATTTGCCCACTTTCACTGCAGACATGTACAAGCTTGCTTTCATTTACAGTATCTCCATTTGAAATTTCATTCCCTTCCCACCTAGCTCCTTTCTTTTGCACACATTTTGCACCATACCCTATAAAGTCACAAAACTTGCTTTCTGATGGTGTCACCCCAGGAGAAGGGAGCTCTGTCGTATGATTCCACTGACTATAAAGCCTAATTTTATCCCTTAACGACTCATTATGAGATATCATAATCAGATGGGATTGCAAGGATAATTGAGGTGATACAGGTAGTATCCAATGATTCCTCAAACTCTTGTAAAATACCAGGACTTTTCTAAAGGTATTTGAATGCTAGTTCCAGTTCCTGGGCTTACACTTTAAAACCTGCTTTTTTTTCTTAATTTGTCCCTTGTTTTGCTTTATTCTTAGTTTCATTTCTACCTGCCACTCAGTACTGGAAGAAGAAAACTTTTCATTCTGGGAGGTCACGTCAACACTCCAATAATATTAAATAGGTCAAACTCGCACTCAGGTTAAATTGATGTAGCCTAGCAAAACAAGGCAAGATTCTGATTGCCTAGAAACAGAGAATAAATTAGCCTTCAGAGGTTTAACTGTCCTAACTACACTAAACAGAAGTAGTTTTTGAAGGTTAATGCAGCTGACAAAAGTGATTAAGAAAACTATCTGACCTTATAGAAAAGGGAGCACAGAGACATTTAAGAGCCTTTTATGTTTCAATGTGTCAAAACCCTACAAAACTAYACTATGTTTTATCATACGTCAGTAGTAATTAGGGGAAAGATTATAGTCTTACCTGTGGAGAGTCTTGAAAGACAACAGAGATATCTTGGTTTCATGTAAGCTGCTAGCCTCATCAGACAGATGAAGGAATGTAAAGCATCTGCTGAAAATCATTTAAAAAATAATTGGTTTAAAAAGTTATCTTCTTGCTGCAGTTCCTGAGAAGAAATCACATGGCACTTTGTGAACACAGGATTTGAATTTCTGATGAGGATGAGAAATATGTATTTTTTAAATGTATGTATATCCAAAAAAGCAAACCGTTTTTTGGGGGGTTTGTTTTGTTTTGTTTTTGGGGTTTTGGGGTTTGTGATTTTTTTTTTATTATTTCAAAAGAAAAAGATTCTTTCTTCTAGGAAAATCAAACAGAAAAGACAAGAAAATGCATTTTGATAATTATGGTATTACAATGAAAGCTGTGATTTTTCCACCTTTTCTTTACCTGTTAATACCTGCTGCTATTTTGTAAACTTAGTTGTAATTGCCTCTAATCAAGAAGGTCTTGAAGGCTTGATTGTATGTTCAGGGTAATTACTTACTGCTTCATTTAAAATATTTGAATTACTTTACATTATTATTATAATTATTAATCATTATTGTTAATAGCTCAGTTAAGAAAGAGATTCTGTATCTACCAATTGCAGACTTTGCCAGTTTTCAGGTGTCTCAAGGATGGTTGTGTACTGTCTGCAGATGCAAGAAAGAGAAATGGACACGACAGTAACATTTCTACAAGAATATATTTGTGACCAYAAAATTAGGAAATCACTTACGGCTTCTAACTAATCATCTAAGCTGGAGGAGCTGTGAGTTACCCGTTGCCTGTGCTCAGACAGAATAAATGACAGGCAGAGTTTCATGGACAGTCCTTGGAAATGCATATAGTTATAAAAACCTTTTTAGTTCCATTTTTTAAATTTAATTTTTCAAGACAGTTTTCATATTTTTAAGTTAAGCACACTCTAGCACTTCTAGTAGGGAATCTGTCATTTGCTGCACAAAGCAAATAAGATCATGTTTGTTATTTCTATAGTTTAGTAAAGCAATAAAACTTTAAACAAGTTTTACTTTGGCTTTCCATGGTCTGACTTCATTATGAAGGGTTGAAAACAAGGGATTTATTTTTATTTTATTGTTACAAATAGCTTCAAAAAAGAAAATTTGTTTTCTTCCTCAATATCCAAGTTGTAAGGTATAGACAATTAACCATATCTGGACCTAAACTACAATTAGGGACACTTTTAAATAACAAAGCTGTTATTTCAATGGTTTTGTGTCTCTCTGATTCAAGATTTTCTCCCTTATTTTTAGCATCATTTGAAATTTAGATCTCAAGTAGTGGAAGACTTGAATAACTTTAGTATTCACTAGGAGATAAAACTCCAGTAATTAGACTTAAATATCAAATTTTTTTTTTGTGTATAAACATAATACCTTGGTATGGCTCAACTTGGATGAAATTTTCTGCATCGGTATGTTTTGTGATAATGCTGCTACCAAAAGTACTTGTAATGTAACAAAGACATCTGTTTCTGTGGTATCTATAATCCTTGTCTAACACTGAAACAGACAAATTGCAATTATGTGATATTGGTAACGGTTCCTTTCCAAATCACCTCCTTCTGCCAGCTTTTGCCATTCTGAAGGACATTCTGAAAACAGAATATACTCAGCTGAGAGTGCAAATATATTTATTGACCAAGAGATACATTAAACCACAAGGACTAGCTAAGCATTTATATGTTCACCATCCTTGATTAGTGTCTGTGAGCTAGGCAGCCAGAGTCAGGAGAAATTGCCGAGGGCTCTGACCTCTTGCCTCCTGATTCTTCGACCTTATCCTTGGGATTTTTGTAAACTTTCCCATCAGTATTTCTTCTTGTGAATTGTCGTGTTGCTAATACTCTCTCAGCAATTGTACTTTTGTCTGTGCTTCTGCTTGTTTTATATCTCTTCCTTTCACAGGCTTTCTCACAACTTAACTGTTAGTAAGAGTGGGTCAAGGTCACGGAGCAATGTGGCACCAAACTAGGGCATAAATTACAGACATCAGAACCCTAGGGAGGAGGTTTCAGAAAAATGGGACAACTCTGAACCAGTTTTCTGAAAAGAAACCTATTGCCAAATCTGGTACTGCTGTGCAAATTATGGATAATTATGAATATTATATTCTCCAATTGTAAAAAAATGAAAACATAGTGACATAATTGTGTACAAAATTGAAAAATATTTTTGTTATATACTTAGTAGGACAACAGTTTAATTTAGAGGAAAAGACTGACTGTATATTTACCATAATTTCAGAAAGTGGTAAACACACAGATTTAAATTTAAAATTCTAGAAATCTAAAAATACTAGTTTAAATACTCAACTAATTCAAAAAATAAATGCATAAACATCTTGATAGGGAAAAGATCAATATTTATGGTGTTTGTGTGGGTTTCATTAAGATGCATCAACTCAGCCAATGGGGCATAAAATCACAGAGATTGACATAAACCTCCAAATGGAAACAAATGGGAAGCCTGATTATTAAAGGAATGAGAAAAGACAACATTGGTCAGCAGTCCTGGGACCTTCTGACTGACAATAATGCTTTGCTTTTTGGTTCTTTATGACTGATCTAAAATCCTTAAAACCTACTGAGGAATTTTATTTAAAGAAAAATGAGGCTCTACAAAAATTATCAAGTCTTTGACCAAATTAATTCCTTATTTTGGAATAGAAAAATATATACATTCTTACCTTTACTCTGGACATTACTTTATTTCATCCTTGAAGAATATCAACACTATTGTTAATTATTAGTCCAGACAAATTACTTTGTTTGCTTGTCACTTTGATTCCAAATAAGTTGTTTTCCAGAATTAAAAAGGACAAAAAGAAGAAAGATGTTGGCCATTCCCCAATTTATGTACAAAAGCAGAGAAAAGCATGGCAGTTCTGAGGGGATTTTTTGTATAAACTGTTCTGATTATATGTCTTGGGGGTTTTTTGTGGAGTTTTTTCTGTTTGTTTTATTTTGGGTTTTTTTGTGTTGTTTGCCTATTTGTTTTTGTTGTTTGTTTTGGTTTTTTCTGGGTTTTCTTTTTTGGGTTTGTTTGTTGGTTGGTTGGTTGGTTTTTGTTGTTTTGGTTTTTTTTTTTTAATACTTATTCCTAGCCTCATAAAATTTATCCTTAAAAATCTCATTTTGTGTTCTTTGGATCAGATAATTCCTTATTTGTTAGTTGCAATATTTATAGACAAAGGTAACACATTTTTAGTCCAATAAGCATATAATGTCATAAATATTTCAGGTTTACAGCCTAAAAATGAGTAAGATTTCTAGCACAGATGAACAAAGGTTTACTACAGCCTTCTGGAAAAAGATCTTTGCCTGACTTCAATTCTGAATACAGTCTCAGCTTATTTTTCACAGACACCCAAACATAGATTGGATGTTCACATCTCTGCTCTTCTAGGATGTACCTTTGCCTTTTCTCAATCATACTGAATTGAGAATTATTATTCTAGAAATACACTACCTAAAAATTGCTATCCCACAGAAACTCACCTGAGGACTACGCTCCACTTATACTCGAGGTCATGCTGTAAGTAGTTCATCTGAAATAACTGAAACATTCCTTTTAAAATGGGATGAGTCTCATCACAGTTTTATCTGTTTCGATTGTCTATGAAGAGAGATTCACATGTATAAGGTATAAATACAAAAGCCAAGGTAAAAAAATTAACTAAGATAATACATTTTTATATAAATCTGCATAATGGTATACCTTTCAGATTCCTTTATGATGCCTCATTTCTCACCCTAGTCCCTTTTTTTTAATCTTTATTACAGAAATATTATTCTGATATATACAAATACCTGTACTAGGTATACAGTAAATGATATGATTTCTTCCCTCTTCCCAGTTTATAAAACTTTTTTAAAATTTATATAGTCAATAAGTGCACAGATCAGCAATGCTTCATAAATATCTACTTAGAACATGTTTAAGTGTAGTTGAACTTAATGCATTAAACTTGAATAAAAAAGATTTAATACATGACTATGCTTCCTGTTGACACACGATATTATATCATCAATATTGTCTGTTAAAAAGAAATTATTTAGGGATTTTAGGAATTTTTATTTCAGCAGTAAATCTTCTGATTTGATTTTAAATTAATTAGCCCAATTTGTCTAAGCTTGTATAGAAATATGAAAGAGCAAAAAAAGAAATCACACAGGCATAAAATTTTGTGACTACAACAAAATAGCTAAACATTTTTCATTTTATTTCTGATTTTCCCAGACTGTGTAGCATCAGATCTTAAGCTGGTGCCTATACATATCAGGAAATGAGCATATTATGGAGAAAAAAATAACATAATTCATAAGTGACTGAGTCTTGTAGAAAATTGAAATCCAACTGCCAGTTCAGAAAGCACTAGAAGTTTAAAAACAAAATTTCATGTTCTCACAATTCTGCAAAGTATGCTATTATTATAGCTCAAGAGGTTGAGATAATGACATCAGTGGAAAACTGCTAAATACAGGTGGGATTGAGCGATCTCTACTTCCATTTTAAATTTATTCCTGGTTGCTTATATTTATTGCAGCTTTCTGCCTGTGGACACATGTTACTTCTCCAGGTGAGTCCAGCTCCAAAGTGTCTGGAGTCAGATTA
Source organism: Mixornis gularis (assembly GCA_003546035.1). Taxonomy (NCBI): domain Eukaryota; kingdom Metazoa; phylum Chordata; class Aves; order Passeriformes; family Timaliidae; genus Mixornis; species Mixornis gularis. The sequence continues at coordinate 229,240 of QVAJ01000217.1, read as the reverse complement.
ATATATGAAAAATTCCACAGCCTTGTAAGAAATTAATGTGTGTGAGATTATGATAAATATAATTTCATTGACTAAACTTACTGTTCTGTTCATTATATGGTGATATAATGAACAACATCAGAAGAGGCAGGCATATGAAACTGCAGGTTCCTTAAATAACAAGCATTGTTCAAAAAAATCCCAAAATACAAGAACCCTTTCTGATGGTCTTAAGATCCATTAGAGTTTTATTACTTGAACTAGAGTATATTGTCCCAGCTTGAGACAAATTTGGGAGGAAACAAAATTAACAAAAAAATTATTAACAAAAAATGCTTGTTATAAAAAGCATTTCCAGGGCTATGAAAACCCTAGTAGTGTTCCTTGTTGATGTGCCATTGCTTTCTCTCCTATCAACAAGTTCTTTTATACACCTTAGAATTTGCAATTTCACAGATTATCAGCAAGTAGATTTCTACTGATGAGGTGAGAATTGAAGGTGCTGCACTCTGGCAATTACCATGACAATGCTACTGAGGGCCTTTCTCAGTGGTAAAGCAGAAAGGTTATTAGATAAGAGCTGAGGAGCTGACAGCATGCTTTTCCTGTTGTCACACAACTGAAGTAGCAACTAGAATATTGGCTGACCACTGTTTTGATGCACTTCTTCTCCTTTAGGATTTTCCTCTTGCCCGTTGTCTCTTCTGTATTTTTCCATTGCCACTATAGAGACCATAAATACATGCTGGAATCCCAACTCTATCTTTAAACTGGTAGACAAATAAACTGTTCCATAGAGATTTTTCCATTACCAAGGGTCAGAAGGAAACTTATCAAAATGGTGGACATTTTTTGTTTTATTCTATGGAAAATTTATAATGTAATAAAGCTCTYGTTGGTAAGAATGCATTTAACTCCATAGTCTTCTGTCCTGTCCCCATTGTTTCCAGGTTCTGAGTTGAGTTCAAGCATCTGTTAGTAGATTCTAACGCAGAGCAAAGACATTTGTCATCCACCAACAGCAGGCTCTGCAGTTTCTCTTTCTCTGTCTGCCTTCAGGCACATAAGAAACCTTTTCCAAGCAAAACATAATTTTCTCACAAAAATTAATTTTCAAAAAAGCTACAACATTAAACTTGATTTGGTTTTGCAAAATTATATGCTCTTTAGTGAACCTCTGTAAGGCTGTATGAAGATCACTTTTTGCCACATTACTATTAAGCTACTTACCATGTATGTAGTACCATTAAGCTACTTGTCATGTATCAAAGCAGCTATTTTAAGAAACCAAATAATATGTGTATGCCCACATGCATGTGCACATGCACGTACAACAAATATGATTTTAATTTCTCGAAAGACATCTCCAAGCTATCTAATGCTATCTTCTCTGAAATGTGAAAATCAAAGTTTTATATGAAGATTCTGTTTAATTTTCATTTATGTGTTTTAAGTTTTAAAATTATGATTTTGTATGCTGTGTTGGTCATTGAGTTAGGAAGGCTGTTCTCTAAAACTGAGCCTGACAGTGCATAAATTAAATAGCAGCTCTGCTTCTCAGCTATTAAATCTTGTATCTACACATAAATACTTGAACTGGCTCCTGAGTGCAAGTTCCATAGCTACCTACAGACACGTATACACACATGCACTCCATCTGAGCACCTGGGCACTTAGCAATTGCCTAAGCTCCATCACRATTCACAAATCAACTGGAAAAGGACCAAATGACACCTAACTTCATGGTAACTGCAATCCAGTAGTCATGCTCAGACCATGAATAAGCTTTGAGCTTTCTTTTAATCACAGCAGTTGCATTGGTTTCATTCAAAAACTTCCTGGGGGAGATTGAATCTGGGGCCCAAACTCATTATTCTTCCTAGTAACACAGGATTCAAAAGGAAAAAAAAAGACAGAAATATGAGCTACAAATTAACTTGGAAGGCTTCCATGCTTCACTCAGCTCAGAAATACTCAACCAATGTTATCTAAGGTGTACATAATCACATAATCACAAACCATATAGCATTTACCATGGAGAATTTCTTTTTGCTGGGTTATACTGTGAAGAAGGAAGGCTACTGTGTACTTAGAAAACTAGGCAAAAAGATTCTTACACTTCAAAAGAGCAGATGTTCTAAAGAGCAAAAGTGAATACAATTCTTACAGAGAGATAAGAATTTGTTAGTTCCGTTCATGTTTCAACTTAATATTCCAGATTATTAATGCAGAAAAGTCTCATTAACAATACAACTAAAATTTTTATTTCAAAAAAAGCACTTAGTCACTCCTAGTACCTCTCTCTGTTTCCTGGTGTGGTAGTCACATCTAAGAAATATCCCAATATCTCTAAAGACCTGAAAGCCAACACTTAGTCCTTCCTTGAGAAGAAGAGGGATGGTAAAGGATATTGTGATGAGCTGACAGTGCTCTGCCCTGTCTGCTAGTCTCAAGGATGAGAAAAAATTGTTCAGACCTAGACCTAGCAGTAAGCATCCCCTCCCATACACAAGCATCTAAATGCTTTGCAGAAAACATTGACTGCCCTTATCATCTGGGAGATGGGCAGAAAATGTCAGTGTTCATTAACTGTGTTATGTCATGAATTTTGGGGTATTTGAAAATGGAAATGTATCTTCAAGGAAAGGGAAGGTGAAGGTTCCGCAGTTTATACTGAAGTGGGTGCTAACAAGTTGAGAATAGCCTTAACTTTTTATTCAGGATGTTGGTTAATGCAGAGTACATTCAGAAATCTAATTTCTTGGAAAATAATTTTAAAATTATGTGTTGAAAATATGCATCCAAAAATATGTAAAAAACTTATTTACCTCTACAGGTTTTTGTAAGCCTTGAATCCTAGGTGTTGGAGGGAAAAAATAATGGAGCAATACTCTACATTGAGCATAACACGATTTTTTTGTATTTTGATAGTCCATAATTACAGTTCCCTTACATTGCTTTTTTTGTGATAATCTGGAATAGGTCACAAGATTTGTATTTACACTGAAGCAGCCATAATTTCCCTTTTTTTATTATATGCTTTGTTTCAGTTTGGGACATGGTGCTACTTCTGATGCTCATAAAGGAGCTCTTCCACACTCACAGAGTGATAATTCTCTCTTACTTTTTTGGTTGCTACTATAATTTTATGATTATTATAATTTAGTTTCATTCATTTGTTTTATGTTAAGATAAATTAAAGCTCCATTTCTGATTCTAATTCTAGCAGATTAAAGCAATAAAAGATAAATCCAGATCTCACTTAAATAAAAGTGTATTTTGGTAAACAGGATAATCTTCCCTGCCCCCCATCCCCCATTTTTTTTACATGCCAGTTATTTAGATCTGGAGTCCTTCCAAAACTGAGAGTCATAGATGCATTATGCTTAATTCAGCTGCAACACACATTTCATCTTATGTTTCCTTATGTCCTAAGCCCTCATTTGAGGAAGAACAAGAAGTTTAATTAAATATGTATTGAGACTTTCCTCCACAATGTCAGCCCAGGATGATGATAAATGTGAGTGGCTTGCCAGCACTACAGCTACTCCTTTTATCTCTCTCTATTTTTCAGCTGCCAAGAGAAAAGTCCCTCCATTTAGAGTTTATAAGCAGCAAAAGAGTAAAATTAAACCACCCTATGACCTTTTATGTAACTTTAGAATTACATATATATAATTGTACACATAGTTATTGACTTGTATGTGCATATTCAAATATAAGTCTATATATTTATATGTACATATATAAAAGCCTTAGGAAGTTTTTTTTTACATTGAAAATAATAAAACCTACTTGTAACAGCCTTGAATATACTGAAATGTCTTTCCTGTATGAGGGAAATGGGCAACAAACTATAGTTTCAGTAGAGGAAAATTCTATGCAGTTCAGACATTGCAGAGAGGGGATTGTTGAATGTATAAAAGGAATAAAGGGTTTCAAAAGGTACATTTTCCATACCGTGCTTTTTCTCTTCTACATTTATGTTGTTTAAAAATTTGAATGTTTTCTTGTTGTTTTGGGTGGGGGTTTTTTTGTGTTTTTTTTNTTGAGTATTTTACCTACAATTTATCCATTAGAAAGTTCAAATCCAACATTCTTGGCTTTCATTATATCACTGAAAGAGTAATACTCTGCCATTAGACCAACTGTTGTTTCAAATATGAGTTTTATAAGTCTCACCCCAACAGAGTAAGAGAAAGAAGGCTTCAGATTGGTGGATAGTCTATTCCATGTCTGCCATTTCTCACTCTTCCACTACCAAAGAAGGAATGAATCAGTCTTCAGAAAGGATGAACTATTCACTTTTTGCTCTAATGACTGAAATGAACCTGGCTACCCAGTAAAAATTCTTTGTTTTTTCAGATGATACAAGCAAGAACTAAATTAAGATCTGTTTCAAGTAAGTGGGTCATTCCATCTAATCACTGCTGGCAAAAACCTGGAACTTTTTATTAATCTCTATTTAGATATTAAACAGGGAGCACGAGTGTTTTCAAACTAAAGTGTTTATTCTTCTGTAAATTTGTATTATTAATGTTACATGTATAATTTAACATCACTTTTACACAAAAAAATAAAGATTAAATATGAATGTTTATTTCCTTTACTTGGTAAGTACACACATCCTCAAAGCACCAAAGAAAAGAATCATTTAAATGATCGTACTATGCATTCCTTTGTTTTAAAATTCTACATAGTACATTGTTAATCTTTACAACAGTATTATTAAAAAACAGTGTAGCTATCAGTGTAATTGTATACTATAGCTGTACATTGGCAATTTTGTAAGAGTACACTGATGATGTAAAACCATAGAAGTCCTAAAACTATATGCACACACATTTTTTCTTAGCCCACCACAAATTTTTCATTCTAGTTTGTGCACAAGGAGTGTATGTCTCAATGTTTCCATTTCTTTTTTGGTGACTGAAATTGCAATTCAGGCATATTGCGGAAGAGTGAGAATTTAAAAAAACATGAATACCTAAAAAAAGGAAAGATATTAGTAGTACAGTCTGAGCCTGTAATCAATAATATCAAAAGTTATCTGTGAGATGTGAGAAAAGTTAATGTCACTCTAGTTTACCTCAGGGGTCAACCACTCAAGCTGCCTATATTTATAACTAAGGYTGTTCTGAACTACAGCCAAGCCTAGTTCAAAAGTGATTATGACTCAATAGCACGAACTGCAAGAGCCTTGGACACAAGGTAAGGAAGCTTGTGTCAAAGTGCATAGAAAAATAAGCTGCATTATTACTTAACCTCACAAAAACTACCATAAGACTTTAACTTAAAGATTTTTGAGTTTGTTAAGCTTCATCAGTTGCTACAGAACAACCCAAAACTGAGCCCCTGGAAAGCAGAAAACTTTTCTGTAGAACAGGTCAGGGACCTCTGGCCCTTGCAGCAGGGAGTCACTGAKATCAGCCGCTGCTTTCTCCTGCTGCTCCTTTGTGGTCCAGGGTTCATATGCACTGCATGAAAGCACAACTTCTCTCAGCTTCTCCTCAGCTTGAGGGCAGTGAACCTATTCAGTAGCTGCAGATGGTCAGGTGTAGCAGGAACCTTTTCCTGGTGCCACGAGGCACCTTCACCTTCCAGCCTTCACCTGCCTTCCTCCTTCCAGTCTTCTTTTGCCATTCTTCTAGGGACAGATTCCATATCCAAACTCATGGAAGGAACAGTGTGACACCAACTACCCAAACTTTTGCCATACATAGATCCCCCAGATATCTTGCACACCACTGACTATGTTGCCATCCCTTACTGATTAATGAGTATCAATGTGCAAGGCTAACTTAGGTAATAGCCCAGTAGACCATAGTGTTCTAATTAATTTCTGAGTTCTGTAATTTAAATGTCATTGAGGGTAAAATATGAAGAGGCCTCTTTTTAAGCTCACAAGTTTTCTAGGCAGCTCAATTTGCACACAGGAACAACTAAAGTAATACCTAAAGCTACAGATCACAAAATTTGAAAAGTAAACCACTAATGAAGTTAAAAATTCTTGTAAAATTTCCAGTATAATTATCCCCACCATTAGAGTACAAAAAAACCTAGGTATTAAGTACCCTAAGTAATGTATTTTCAGGCTAACTTTAACAAATGTACACGAAAATATTTATTGGCAAGTACTTCTTGTACTAATGTCTTTGAACAGAAACAAGTACAAAACTAATGGCTGTAGTGTATCCCTTGAGCTGAAATGATGTCTTCCCACTATATAAAATACTTTCCAAACTGTTCCCTACTTTCCATGGTTAAAAAAATCACTGTATTTATACCAAGTGGAATATGAATGAAGAAACAAAGCAAAAATTCCAGCATCAATGTGTTTATTATTTCAGCTCCCTGACATCCTCTTTGCTGATCTTCCAGGCTGCAGTGTCTTTTTCCATTCTAAATATGCAGACAAATCCCCACGGGCACACTTGCGTTCAAGTTTCAGAAAAAATAAGGATCACACATATTGATGCTCTATATATGGAAATATTTCTTGTCACACAAAATGGATCTTTTCACTGTCTGACTGTCAACCCCTTCCTGATCAAACCAGACAACGCCAGCTTCTGCTGCTTTTCCAGACTCTTGGCAGCCTCTCCTGACATCTGCACATCTTGCATTTACAAGTACACTGATTCCAGAGCTGTCAGTGGATGGAAATAATTTTGAAATCCAGAGTGAATACAAATGGATTCCCTGTAAAAGGCTTTTATTTCTGTGTCAAGTCATAGAGTTGCTAGAACAGAAGCTTCCATTTTACACTTCCCTGTTTCCAACAACATCACAGAAGACTGGAATTGTCCCAACAGCAAATGGATGTAAGATTTTTTTAAAAATTTCTTTGTGTATCAAATAAGAAAGTGAAAAAAAATATATTTTTTTCTTTGGATATTTGGCTACATACAAATAAATATAAGGATGGAGATCTCTTGTACTGCTCTGTCTTTTTTCTTTTTCAAAAAAACTTTCAAACAAAAAAAAAAAGGTGTCTGGTTTATTTATAACAGTGTCATATAGGAGCTCTTTGAGTAGCTATAGATTACAGTATACAGCACTGGCAAGGTAATGTAATCCATCCATTCCCTATTATACCTCACTTAAAAAAAAAATTATTACATTAAAGACCAGTTTGTTTTGGAACGCATTAGCCTGAACTAGTTGTTTATTTTGGATGCTGCAAAACTGTGAACTCACATTTGTGATGTGAGATTGAGATTTTGACAATTGAGCAGAACTTCATAACTTTTCCACCACAATCAAGCTTTTTAAATGAGAACAGATTTCCCTTAGAATAAATTTATTTGGGGTAAAATTTAACTGCCAAGTTTTTGCACAGAAAAATAAATGAAATTGCCAGACTTCTTACTGCTACGTTAGAAAAGAAATTACAACAACCAAATAAACCAAAAGAGTAAGAAAGAGATAAATAATTTCTGGGTTTGCCAACACTAGGAAACACACAATAATATTTCTGCCCCTCAGTACTTAAAGAGGGCATACAAGAAAGGTGGGTACAGATGTTTTAGCAGGGATTGTTGTGATGGGACAAGGGGTCGTGGTTTCAGACCAAGAGAGGGTTGATTTAGATTATATATAAGAAGGAAAGCTTTTATAATAAGGGTTGTGAAACACTGAAACTATTGCCCAGCGAGGTGATAGATGGATCCCTGGAAACAYTCAGGGTTAGGTTGGATAGGGCTCTGAGCAACCTACTCTGGCCGAAGGTGCCCTACTCAGTGAAGGGGGATTGGAGAAGAAGGCAAAGTTCCCTTCCACCCCAAACCACTCAATGACTCTGAGACTCTGGTTTTATTTTTTTTCTGAGCAGTTGGACAAAAAGCAGAGAGGAAAAAGCCATTTCTACTGGATCCTTTTGCGTGTAGCCTTACTAACTGCTGAATGCAGGATTGGAGCCTTCTAAAGCTGTGGCTGGCCAAAAGCAGCCATTCAGAGAGCCAGATGCAACAGAGCCCTTTAAATGATCAGCATGCTCTTGGTAGTACACTGACCCTGACCTCAGTGACAAAACTTGAGCACTTTGTTTAGCTCTGAGGCAGCCTGGAATGAAATGCCAAACTGTTATATACCTCCAGTATGCAAATCCCTTGGAACATTATCATAGATATGTCAGCAGAGAGCTTTTCTAGATTATGCATTTTGCTGCAGGAAAAACAAGTGCATTTGTTAATAAGAAGGCATTACAGGACTGTGAGGAAAASAGTGTCAACAAATCTCAACTGGCTTTTGCTTAAAGCCTTGAGAGTGGCAAGTGTCGGCCAAACTCTCACCCCAGTCTGAACTACTGAATGTTGTCTGCATGAAAAAAGTCTGCTTGACCTACTTTTATCTTCTGGATGAAAAATAGAGGTTTCTGTCTGCTGACAGCTGTTGCACTTCCAAAATARCAGTAATCAAATGATTTTTTCTTCCTTCTAAAAATAGCTGTGCCGAATCTGTACTGGATGATGAAGGCTGAATTATAATTTATCCTGAGGAAATTATGAGTTATCCATTGGCCGCTGATTAGGAAAAGGCACAAATTACTTGGCCATCACGTGACATAAGGTGAGCGTGAGAAATAAGAACAACAAATATGTTCTCTAAGACACCCATGCCTGCAATTATAAGAACATATTTGTAAAACTTTATAGAAACTGCATGTTGAGCATTTTACAACATTTTCTCATTTTAGTTAGAATGCAGTAGTGACTGGCAGTGAGTGCTGGGAGTATCCTGTGTATATGGCAGGTAGCCTCAAAAAGGACTTTATTTGTAAAATAACTCCTTTATGAGCTGGCCACTTTAGCTATTATTAATTGTCTTAATTGCCATTTACATTGTATTTCTACATGTATTTTTTTATTCATGGTAGTTTTTTTTCTACAAAGCAAAAGGTCATGATAGAGTAGTAATGGCATAACACAACAGTATATATTTTTAAGAGCGGAGTATAATTTAAATGTCTTTTCCTGCATGATCATTAAAGCATCAATAAAAAGTATAGAAGTTTCAAGATTCTTATTTAAGGATCTCTGACATGTCATGATGCTTGCTGATGGAGATGATACTACTCAAAGCTCAGGATGTCTCTTGGAAGCTCAGTGGGATGGGATGAGCTGACATAAAATTGACTGCAGATGAACTTCTACAAGCATTGAAAATAAACCTTGCAATGTTAGATTTAATTTCAACTTCTAGTCCAAAACAGAAAAAATTCATCTGGAAATCATACTTTCATTTACATTGTTTAATATGCCATATAGTTTAATAATTACATCAATACTATTCCATGGATAATTCCACAATGAGCTGGTAAAATTTTACAGAAAAAGACAGTTTATTTCTCTAGATAMCTTACTGTTTTCAGAACACGATGAGTTATAGAGTGAAACAAAACAAAAACACAGAAGAGAAGCTGGGAAAAAAATAAATAAGAAGAACACAATTAAAATAACAGCATTATTTTATTATTTTATTCAGGACATAATAACTTATCATGTGTAAACCTTTGGACAAAAAATTATTTCCACTCAGTTAAAAAAAAAAAAAAAAAGAAGAAAAAAACCCCCCAAAACTAGCAACAGAAATTAAACTGTAGAATACCATAGATATGGCCATGACTTTTGACCTACTTTTTCTAACTCTGCATCCTTGTAGCTGAAGATAAAAAGAGTTTTTTGAAATATATTAATGTCAAAAGGCAGCGTAAAAATAACATTGTCACAGGATGAGGACGGTTACCTCCCAAACAGGGACAAGGCAGAGGTGTTTAACATGTTCTTTGACTGTCTTCAACACAGATGATGGACCAAAGGAGTTTCAGAGCCATGAGCTGGAGGATCAGGCCTGTGGGAATGATCAGCTCACGGTCAACCCTGAAACTGTGCAGGATCTGCTGCTCCAGCTGAATACCAACAAAACTATGGGGCCTGAGGGGATTCATCCAAGGATCCTCAAGGAGCTAGCTGATGTCATTGCAAAGCCTCTCTCAATGATTTTTGAATGATCTTGGGAATCTGTAGAGGTCCCAGTTGMCTGGAAGCTGGCGAAGGTTTTCCCRGTTTTCAAGAAGAGCAAGATGGTGAAACACGGAAACTATAGTCCTGTCAGTCTTACCTTAGTGCCCAGTTAAATAATGGAAAAGATTATTCTGGGAAATATTGAAAAACACCTGAAGGACAGTGCAGTCATCAGACACAGCCAGCATGGCTTCATGAGGGGAAAGTTCTGCTTATCAAACCTGATTTCCTTTTATGACAAGGTAACACACTAGTCGGTCAAGGGAGAACAGCTGTAATCTTTCTGGACTTCAGCAAAGCTTTTGATATGATTGCACACAGTGTCCTTCTGGAACAAAATATCCAGCATACAGCTGGATAACTGTGCTATGTGGTGGGAGAACAACTGGCTCACAGGTCAGGGACAGGACATCAGGCTGGTGTCCAGCCACTAATGGGGTCCCATAAGGCTTCATCCCTGGCCCAGTTGTCTTCAGCATCTTCATTAATCACTTGGACACAAGACTCAAAGAAATACTAAGTTTGATGACAACACTAAATTGCAAGGAGCTGCCAACTTTCTCAAGGGCAGAGAGGCCCTTCAGAGACACCTCGACAAATTAGGGGTCTGGGCAATCACCAACCACATGAAGTTTAACAAGGGCAAGTGTCACATTCTGTACCTGGGAGGRGCAACCCTGGTTGTGTGTATAGACTGGGGAATGAGAATGCTGGATAGCAGTGCTTTGGAAAGGGACCTGGGGGTCCTGGTCAGTGGCAAGTTGAACATGAGTCAGCAGTGCCCCAGCAGCCGGGGGGCCAACTCTGTCCTGGGGTGTACCAGGCCCAGCAYGGCCAGCTGGGCAAGGGAGGGGATTGTCCTGCTCTGCTCTGCGCTGGGGCAGCCTCACCTCGAGTGCTGGGGACAGTTTTGGGCACCACAATATAAGAAGGATAACAAGCTATTAGAGTGTCCAAAGGAGGGCCACAAGGATGGTGAAGGCCCTTGAGGGGARGCTCTGTGAGGAGGAGCTGAGGTCACTTGGTCTCTTCCTGCAGAAGAGGAAACTGAGGGGAAACCTCATTGCAGCCCTCAACATCCTCATGAGGGCAAGAAGGGGGGCAGGTTCAGATGTCTTCACTCTGGTGATCAGTGACAGGATCTGAGAAAATGGTACAAAGCTGAGTTGGGGTAGGTTTATGTTGGATGTCTGGGAAGTTTTTCACCTGGGGTGGTTGGACACTGGAACAGCTCCCCAGGCAAGTGGTCACAGCACCAAACACAGCAGAGTTAAAAAGAGGTGTTGGTCCATACTCTCTGTTACGTGTGTGCTTCTTGGGACAGTCCTCTGCACGGCCAGGACTTGGCCTCAGTGGTCCTGGTGGCTCCCGTCCAACTCAGCACACTCTGATCCTATGATTATGATTACATGATTCTATGATTTTACAATTCATAGAGAGAGGCCAGTCTTACTCCAGACACTCRAGATTTTATCCAGATCTTAGTCACAACCTCTTTGCATGGTGTCTCCTAAATTTAAAAGTGCAGCATGCAAAGTCAGGGGAGCATATCTGAGCTACCTGCAGCAATTACAAAAAATACTGCAAAGACTATCTATCTATTCCTACAGCTCTTTGAGTGAGAGTGTTTTCTGATTCACAACAAAGACTCTCTTCCATGYACAACATATAGGATTGTTGCTTATAAAAGTAAAACTTTAACCGAAGACTGTCCCAATTCAGAGTAAAAAAGAGATGTTCAGACGGAAATGTAGAGCTCAGATTCCTCAATCTTGTGTTGCTGAACCAAATAGGTCACCAGTTTTTACCCTGGGGCATAGACTTTCTTTCCTCCTAGCCTTTGCTCCTCCAAAAAAAAAAAAAGCATTATAAAACTATAATATAGTTCCTCCTTGCCAAGGGATTTGGCACATTATATCACAATTAAAAAATGCAATAAACCCATGAGGCAATAAAAATGCTGTAGAATCTTCTATAAACTAAGCTAWCAAGCAATAAAACAAATCAAGTTTAAGTGTAAGAAAGGGTTTTTGCTGCCAGTAGTGGAAGAATTTTATTGAAAAGTATATATAGTCATCTGTGCATTCATACTGTTGAAATAGTGAATGTTCTTTAAAGGGCAGTACTGCTGTTTAATTTGGTGTTTGAGATCAGCACATATACTGGAAGGATTTCTGAACTGCAGGTAACCAATACAACTGCCCTTAGGCAGCAAAAATATCCCCAGATAAGTGTAACGATTTGGTTAGAAGCTGAATTGATTCTTTTCCTTAACACACCAGGAAACTGCTATAATAGAGAAAAGAGATAAAGCTACATAAACAAATACTTTAGAAGTACTCACATTTTGAAAAGAAGCAGGCACACAAAAAGGCACACTTCAATGTTCCTTTAAGCCTGAAAAAATCCTCCCACTTAGAATATTTGTACCAAAGCTAATACTTCTGCCCCTTCACCTTTCTCTTTGCTATAGGAAGTAGGGAGATACATGTTGGCTCCCTTCTGTGGTGATAGCATTACATGCTAGGGGAAGACTGAAGCCAATGTCTAGATTTAGAAATGCTTGTCACCAGCTTGAGGGTGGCAAAGGGCCAGGCTGAGCTGGCAGAGCCTCTGAACTTGAATATGCTCCCTGACAAGCTTCCAGTTCTCCAGCCTCAAGTTGACTGCTGGCAACAACAATCTGAGAATAGGCTACTGTGCTCACAGAGATGGAAAGGGACATAATATTTATTTTTTSTTATTGGTTCATACTGCCCTTTCAGCCTGAAGATTTATATAACTGTTTTGGTATAGAATAGAAATAGCATGCAATTTCCTTCTCAGCTCTTTTTTTTTTAACTTAATTCTATACTAAAGGCTAGTGGTTATGCAAAGATATAGAAATAATACCTAAGATTCAAATAGGTTCACTATTAATACTGTCTCTTTTTTTTTTAAAAGAAAATATTTTAAAAATACTGCCATACTGGCTAAGACCTGAAAACACTTAACATTACATGAAAAGAAGGGAAACAAACACTTAAATTGKAAAACATCTATATTTGATTCAGATTATAAAAGTTTATCATCCTAATATCATAGCTATACAATTTATGCTCCTTTTGTGCTTTTTGAGCAGAAAGGACTTTGAAATGGCTTTATTTACCCTAGATTAATTGGGTAGATGCCTAGTTCTTTAATGAGGGCACTGAGTACTGTTTCTGCTGTCAGTTCTTTATGTCTAGAACACCCCTGTGCAGCTCACTTCGCCTTCAGAGATGCAAACCTTCGTTGTAAGTCAGCAACAGTCTACACTGGAGTATGAAATACTCTTACTTTTAGGAGCTAAAAACTTCTGCAAATAAACTACTATCCACCACCTAATAGCAAAGGGAATCAATTTTTCTTTTTCTTTCCCACTTCTGTTGACAATGAAAATATGCTGAGAATACATGCTTTGCCAGAAATGCCATAAAAGCTCCTACTGGGGCAACAGTCTGAGCAAGAGCCTGCTCTCCTCACTGTCAGTGAGCCCACAATTGGATGAAARGTAAGTTTTGAGTAAATAACCTCCAAATCAGCAGAGACAGCTCTGAGATGCTTTGAATTTTATGCCAGATTATGAAGAAGTTCTTCTATGTATCCATCACCATTCTGTCARGCAAAACCAGCCTCACTCCCAACAGCATGATCCTGTGTACTGTTATTTTTGTGACTCTGCACATGTGTTTGGCAATGTATTCACAGGCATAGTTATGTATATATTACCTTTCAGTCAATCATATTTCTGAGAAGATTCATGACSATGTACAGCTATCAATTTGAAATGAGCTCATCTAACTACAGTAGCAGATGCCAATGAATAATGAATTACAGGGTCATGATGGTAATCTTGTATTTTCAATCACAGTGCTACTTGTTATATCCTGTGTTGTCTGTGGCAGTTAGCCTGCTTTCTCAAGTAGGCTTACAATCATGATGAGGAAAAGAGCAGAGTGTTGAATCTGAGTGGTCTTGATGAAAAGCACTAATTACTTTTTCCGTTTTTTAAAATTCTGTGTCTTCAGCAGTTTGGTATGTAATCCTAAAATAAAAAATTGGAAGGAGTATTGAAAGATAGCCTTGGTTCTGTGTCTTCAGGAACTCAAGGGCATTTTTCTGATATGATTAAGGAATAGGTAGACTAGCAAATTACCCTCTGGTACAGGACTGTGGATATTAACTCATGCCAACTACTGTCATTTCTATGTATGCAGTCCTGCCCATATATAAATATAAAATGATTCTAGGGAACAAAACAGGTAATAATAGAGAACTAAGAATCCTCATATTTATCATACAGGCTGATTGAAAGAAGCTGGAACTGAAACTTGTCTCATTCATCTACTTATGCCCCTTCGATGTTTTTTTTGAGATCTGTGAATGCCTTCAGTCTAARCTTGTGAAAAGCAGAATACAGATGCCTAAAGGCTATCCAAGTTTTAAATTTGACTGATAAATCAGGGCCGTGCATCTGTTTTGAGCAGAGATTAATTGTTTCTGATTTTTTTTTATTCATGCTTTAAAAAATTGCACTAACTGCACTCTCAGCTTTTGAAGACCTCTCTCATAGTTTCACCACAGCTAGCAAAAATGTAACACATGACTGCTCCCTCCCCAGCCCCTCCATCCCCACAAAATGTGGGATGGGAAGGAGGATCAGAAAAAGGTCAGATCCACAGGTTGAAATAAAAACAGTTTATCTGAAACAGCTTAAAACCAGTTTAACTTTAATAAAGCAAAATACTACTACTAATACTACTACTACTATTCTACTACTASTAGTAGTAGTAGTAGTAGTAACCAAAAGGAAGATAACAAAAAAGAGAGACATAAATCTCAAGTTATAAAAACAGTAATGCACAATACAATTGCTCATGGCTTGCTGAGAAACTACCCTGCTCCCATTYATATACTGGGCATGATGTTCTGTGGTGYGGAATATCCCTTTGGCCACTTGTCCKGGTCACGCTCCCTCCAGCTTCTTGTGCACTTCCTGGCTGGCAGAGCCTGGGACACTGAAACATTTTTTATCTAGGGCAAACTCTATGCAGAAACAAGTAAAACATCAGCACGTTATTAGCAACAAGCGCATACTAAATCCAAAACACAGAACTATACCACCAACTAGGAAGGAAATCAACTCTACCTCAGATGAAATCAGGACAATCACAACAATAATCATATCACCAGCACCACTTGGCAGTTCAATAGGTGTATTCACTGCTGTTTGGTTTGCTTTACTAAGTATACAAAGCTTATTAACAGTGGTTATGATATAAGTCTGAAGACTTTTGTCAAAAGAACACTATAAAATTCAGCCAATTATAAAATGTCTTAGCCAGAAATTTAGGAAGTCTTCATAACTTCCTGAATGGGATGATAAGAGAACATGTTTCYGGACTGTAAATTATTTTTTATTATATTATACTTATGTTTTAGATATTATTTTAATTTATTATTATTATTATTACTTGGGTTTTTTCTGCTTGTAGTGTGTGTGTTTGAATTTGACCTCACCATTTGGAAGAAGGTTGCCAAAATTATAAGTGAATCTGACCTGAGAAACTCCGAGATAGAACTTTGAAAAATACCATTTTCATTGAACGGCAAAGAAAATAAAACAACTTTTCATATTCATGGACTTGCATTTCAAACYACTTGGCAGATTTAAAGGATTATACCTAAGCAATTGTAGAGAAAATGCATCAGATTTTCTATCTTCCCTTTTCTTGATTCCCTTTTAAGGACTTTTCACTCATTTTAAATAGGAATGTCATGTCAATTGGGTTTTAAGATAATGCCACAGCATTAATGCATGGCTTAGAGCAATTTTAATTTAACATGACACACTTCCATGTTTACCGTACTGAGTGTCAAAAGTGGCTGAAAAATATAGTATTCTCAAAGCATCTTCTCTCCTGCCCCCCACCCCTGACCTAGGCCAGAAAGGTCAAAAAAAGGTAAAAACCGATTTGATTTTGGACATTTTTTCATGTATGGTGCAGTCTTTCTGCAAAAAGACATAACTTCTGGTTTACAGAAAACGACACATCATCTTGAGCTGTGAGATATATTGAATTTGGGAGACTATCATGGGAACAAACAGTATATATTTAAAGTGTATTCTGTTCAGCACTAATTTAAGTGGATCTTTATCATCATCTAGTACAGCTATTCTTACACTCTTGAGAGTGACAGACAGAACAAGCAATAGGAGATGTACAAAAAGAAAAGAAGAAAATGCTCAGAAAAAAAAAAGCTATAGCAATTACCATGAAGAGAGTAGAGAAGGGAAAGCAACTGGGAAGTACATTAGTGAGTCAGATACTGAGGGAAAAAATCTTAAGCATGAATAGATGTATCCATTGTACTCTGGAAGGAAGCATAGGTAAAGATAAGGAGTTATATTTAGTAGTAAGAATATTGGGAAGATGAAGAGATTGCAACACACTGGGCAAAGAAAGGACAAGTCAGGGTAGCTTGGTCAGTTTGAGAAAGGGAGATCAGAAGAATTTGCATTATGAAATTGCTCACATCAAAGCACCTAAGATCTTAGTCTTAGGAGACCAATAAAGACTTATGCTGGAATGAAGACATTCAAAACTATGACTTTAAATTGTATTCTTTCTCTATTCTGATATTTTGAGTAATCTTTCATGCTGAAAAGTAAATTACAATTTTGCTTTTGAATAGAGGCCATTGTGATTTGCTGATCCATRCTCTTAGGGTAATGAATGAAATTCTAACATAGGACCAATAAAATGTATTGCTTTTGCAACTTGTTTTCCAGCCCAGTGGGCTTAATAAAATACAATATCTTTTTCCCTTCCAAAGTATTATAACCAAGGGAAGTGGAATAAATTTTCTTTTCCCCAGTACCCTAATTTCTTTCAGGAACTATCAAAGTTAGGAGATGACAGCCCAACACATAGTGATTAAACAGCATATCATTTTTCTCTCTGCAGAGATGRATGATGGTAATATATGGAAGACTCTAGTACAAGATGTCAGATCTAGAAATAGAACTTTATTGTACATATTGCACCTTTGTCGTGTTATCAAAATACTTGAACACATTCAGCAACATTTTTTATGCCCTTATGTTCTTGAAGCWGTTGCATGGGATTATTTGGTGTCTGATACCACCATGGTCTTTATTGATAATTCTCTTAAGTTCTTCTTAGTCATTTGGGTTTGTGGTTTTTTTGGTGTTTGGTTTTTTTGCTTTTTTGTTTGCAGAGTTTTTGGGTTTTCTTTGTTTGTTCACAGAGATTTTTGTTATTTTTATTGCTTGGTTTGGTTTTGAGTTTTGTTAGTTTTTGTTTGTTTGTTTTCTTTGTTTATTTTTACTAAGGCCAATAGGAGCTCTGTTGAAGAGTTCTGGTATTATTCAGCTGGCATTTTTTCACGAGATGGAAATTGTCATAAGCTTCAAGTTGGTGAGAGACAAGTCTTCTTAGATTCCGTGTACCAGAGTATTTAATTGTGATAAAATCATCTTTGGCATTTATACAGCCCGTATAGTAATATCTTCAATCTTTACCTTGTAATGAAAAATCAGCTCTTATCCAAGTTTGTTTTCATTTTTTCCATGGGCTTTGGTGCTTCCAAATCTCCGTTAGTTGCAGGGCACACTTCTAGATTTCTAAAAAATTGTTTGCAAATAATAATATCAAATTCAGGTGGTTTTCCTTTAGCTATATTTCAAGCTTTGGTGGGGTTTTTTGTTTGTTTGTTTGTTTTGGGGGTTTTTGTTGGGTTTTTGGGGTTTTTTTTGGTTTTTTGTTTTGTTTTGTTTTGTTTTTGGGGTTTTTTTTCCCTAGTGGATCATATCTTATTTACTTAGTAGACTAGGAGACTAGAAATTTAATTCTTTTTCCACGTAAGAGTGCTCYCTCTCTTGTTTCTAGTTTACTTTAAATCTGCCCAAGCTGTTTTAGTGAATATGCTTCCAAGGGAGTTTCAAAATCTCACTATTTCAATAAGCAGTATCAGTACTAAAAGTCCCTAGAAATATCTCATGATCTTTTGAAATAATCTCTCAGCTGTAGCTAGCTGACTAAAATGTGGGTCAATCAGTCTTAGCTTCCTAACCAGATATGCAAAATACAGAACCAGCTATCTGTTTAACTTTTGGTCATGAAGRAGCTTGCGATAGCAGTCCTACTCTAAAGACAGGTTATATATTTCAGTTTCTCTGGAAATATATACATTTCTCTGTTACTACCTGTAATTCTATGTGTATGCTATATTTTACTACCATACATAATTACAGAAGCTGCAAGGGTAATGTACCACACCTACTGTCATATCCTTAGTATCTTCGTTTTACCAAGGCACATTTGTCTCCTGAAGGATGCTTTAGTTTTTCAGAGAATTCCCTTGACTCCTGTCTGACATGCTTCCACACTTTGTGTTAATTACAGTGAAAGGTCGACTGGGCCTTTTGGAGCACTCCTGTACAGAGCACAGTCAACATGTTTGAAAAGCTTGAAAAGCCTATATAGCATGAATAGTTTGGTTAAATGTTCCAATTCCCTTTTTATTATTATATAGCCTTGCATGCTGAACTGTATGCTAATTTATACATGTTTACCAGATTTGTCATTTACTAGGAAAATCCAGAAAAAAAGCATTTGGTCTCTGTTTATATTCTAAAGCTTCGAGACTCGAAAAATTGATTAACATCTTATAAGGAAGAGAAGCAATTGGGACACTATCTTGACAGAAAAGAAAACTGCATGGAGATAGAATGAAATGATGATACCTCTTTATTATCCCATTGGTTTGGAAAGAACAGAAACACAAAACATCAGACCTGGAGTGAACTCTTGACATTTTGGTGAACACTCACACCTTTTCTTTGCTTCGGTACATGGCAGGGAGTATTTTCTGTTCTCTGTCTCTGGAAGCTTTTTGCTTTTCAGGATTGGTAATGCTCTTGAAGTGAATGCCCCAATGTCTTGGTTTCACCCCAGACAGCAGCCAAGCCCCATGGAACGACTTAGTCAGTCCCGCACCAGAAGAATCAGAAGGGTAAAAGCCAGGAAACTCATGGGTTGAGATAAAGAGTTTCATAGGGAAAGCAAAAGCCACACATACCAACAAAGTGAAACAAGGAATGATTTCACTGCTTCCCATGGGCAGGCAGGTGTTCAGCCATCCCCAGGAGAGCTGGGCCACATCACACATAAAAGTGACTTGGGAGGACAAAGCCATCACTCCAAACATCCCCCACTTTACATACTGAGCATGACATCAWATGGTCTGGAATATCCCTTTGGTCAGTTGGGGCCACCTGTCCTGACTGTATCTCCTCTCTGATACAGTCCCAGTCTCCTGTCCAGTGTGTCAATATTAAAAGCAGAAAAGGGCTTGTCTGTGTGTAAGCCCTGCTCAGCAATAACAAAAACACCTCTATATTATCAACCCTGTGTTCAGCACAAATCMAAAACATAGCCCCATTTTAGTTACTGTGAAGAAAATTAACTGCACTTCAGCCAAAATCAGTCACCCAGTCACAYCTGCTTCTGTTCTTTGACTCTGTGGTGCACTCTTGAAACAGTCTTGAAAGAGACAGACAGACTGGAGTTCTTACAGATAACATRAAACTAACAGATGGAGTTCAGGAGCACAAATTCACATTCTATAACTGRTTTTTTAGACCAAAGAACCCAATCAAGACTAATCTGAAGTAAATTCCCCATAAAAAAAGGACAATAGAGACATTAGGTAAAAACTCCCATAATGTAAATTCACTCTAGTAGCTTCACACTACTACTTGAACTAGACAAAACCTCAGTCTTGAGTATTTGTGTGGGAATAAAAGAATGCTTTGTCCTTGSTCAGAACTAAATGATGAGGTAAACATATTCTTGTTCCTTGCTTAGTTTTTTTTCTGCATACATTGATTAAACAAAAATATGTCTTAATCAAGAAGAAAGTTAAAAATGGCAAATTAGAAGGCTTAGCAGAAACAAAAGAAATAGAAACACTCTTTTGGAATACACCTCTATGATAAATAGTGACAATTCCTGTAAAATCTCAGATTTCATGAAGCTGAACAGCCCAAAGTTCAGATACTAAATCAGCCTGCTGTATGAGTAGGACCATGATCATAATATACAGAAAACTCCTTTATAACCTTTGGTAAATACATCTGATTCTTTTTACTTTATATAGTTATTTTCTGCTTGTTCAAACTTATTTTAAAACTCTAATTTAAGGTTTTAATCTTAGATATTTTCAAGTTTTGCCTCCTAATATGCCTGGATTTGACTTTTACATACTGTATGATCACATAAACAGGAATTCAGATGCTCAAAAGTCTTAATGTACCTTAAAAAGAACATTGAAACAGGTATCCTTCACGGTTTCTGAAAACAGCAGCCAGTCCATATCCTGTCCTGATTTTTACAACAGTATCTTCAGTCCCTGAGGTATAATCAGTCCCTACAGAATGGATTATATTCAATATGAGAAAGTTTGAAGCCAAAAAAAGAAAAATTGGTAAGGTGAAAAAGGGATAAAAGAAATAAGCAAGAATCTTACAGCAGAATCACATTYTTCTCATGAGACTAAAATATGTCTTTCAGTATGTCTGCAGTAATGCTTTCAAAAATTCAGTCTATTGTATCAAAAGTTGCACAAATTAGTCCTTGAGAAAAGATAAAATTTATCTTGAAGCCTAATACCATGTACAGGATATTATGAGACACTGCAAATRCTAATGACATGTGGAAGACTGACTAAAATAATCTAAAAAAATTATATAAATTTAAAACATTACTGTATGAATATAATATTTATTTTTCTATGAAAAGTAGAAACACTGCATTAGTCACTGATAATTTGCAACACATATTTTCTTTCTGGAAGAGACACAAAGCTAGTCTGTTAAGCCACCAAGAATGTAGCCCCACTGATCACTTGGCATAATTAAAATTTAAAAGAAAAATATTTACTGAAACAAATATATACAAGATCTGATTGTTTCTTGAAGTGTAAACTAAAAAACCCCAAATATATAYCCATGTTCAGAACAGGACTAAATGTCCCAGGTCTATAGATACACAATGAGTCTCAGAGAAGGAAGCTGTGAAAGCCAAAAGAGTTTTCAGATCCACACTTCACCATCAGCCACACAACATATTTRACACATAATTTTAGGACATTTATTTTGTAGGACCAAATTGATATAAATCATAGAACACATTTCAGGCCTTTGTTTTCCAGTTCAGTGTATTCTTCTGTCCCTAAAGTTTAAAAAGTTTGCAGAAGTTGAGATTAAGGAAGCTGGATATGCGTAGCTTAGAAAAGTTTGCACTCATTTTATCAGGTCTGTGTTCCTATATTGCAAATATGCCTGACAGAATTAGACTCTGAGCACCCAAGCARTTCAAAATAATACTTCTGAGCAATGTATTTCGTATAAATGAGATGCTAAACTCCAAGAACATGCTGCCAGCAGATTCTACATGACAGAAGAGGTTGGTTAGATATTTCCAAATACAAAGGTGTTTGAAGGTATGTTCTCTGTGTGTCAAGGATGTTTTCCAGATTCATAAAATTGAAATGAAAACAGCAAATATTATGTGTGGAGCAGGTATTTTTGTTTATAAAAGAATTCAACATATTTTTATTCCCTATTTTGGAAGTTAACCTTCACTTATCAACCAACAAGGAACCCTACTAAAAAGTCTGGCAGTAAGAAACACATTTAGGTAAGATTTTTTTCAATATTAACCCACCATTGAAGTCAAATCCTGTTCATACACTTCTGGTAAGGATGACACAGCTGAAGTTGGGAGGTGTAAGGTACCCTTTCTGGACAGTATTGTATGACAATATGGTTAAGATCTATTCACCTTAACACATTCATAAAACAGATCCATACTGTGCCAAGCAGGTCATGTCTTACTAAATGATACCTGAAAGAAACAGCATGCACAGAAATTAACTTTCAACACTAGGATGACAGAAGTGCTGTTATCACACATACTGTTTAATTAGATATTATACACTCACCAAAGTATTGTCACTCTCTGACGTCTGATGTATTAATCTGTACTTAAGGCTAGATTAATTCAAATGCCTAGGATATAACATAGACTCTCTGTGCTGATACTCTCCCATGAATGGGAGGACTCTGTTGGTTTTGCAGGAAGCTGTTGCAATTATTTTCATAATTTATTGCTTTGACCATTCTATTAGTGTGTGAACATCTCTCCACTGGCTCCCGGTCTTTTTTTACTTTGAGCTTAAAACTACTTGATTTCCATCTCAATGATTCTTATAGCTATCTTAACTATTTTCTCCCATCCAACTGGTAAAGGCTGACTTGTTTTTGACTGGCTTGAGGTTTCAACCACTCAAACATTTCACAGATTTTCAAAGATTTTTTTCACTTTGTTATGCTGATCCCCATAGAGATGCAGCATATAAATACATGCATAGCTTTATCTCCTTCTCTTTTCTCAAATTCCTTCTTAAAATCATGACATATTTAATATATTTGACCACCTGCTAAAAATATGAACAATATTCTTAAATTATTTTCCTTGTTCTTGATAGTCTGCCCTCATAAAATCTTGTGTTCAAACCATACACTAGTTTAGGCAGGAAATTTCATATTTTCCTGTGTTCTATATTTTGGTCTGTCTTGAAATCACACAAGCATTAGTAAATGCTGAAGAATTAACAAATGAAACCTTTACTAAAGAGTTAGGCTGTGAGAGGGGATGGTGAAAAGGGATGTAAAACAAGGAAAATTCCTTGGAATTATTTCTCTTTCTAAAAAGGTTATAAGTACCCTGTCATTTTAGAGGTCAACTCTATCAGCAGCACTGACATTAAAAAGTCCCAAACAAAAGATATTAAAATATAAAAAGTGTTTTATAGGAGCTAAAATTCAAACTCAATTGAAACAACCACTCATGGGAATTTAATATCAGTGTCATTTGAGTCAGGTSTTACCTTCTAAATTAGTAGAGAGATAATAAGGTCTAAAATACTTAGAAAGTAATAAAGCATTTAAAATAATCAAGCAATCATTCTGTAATGATGGGGGGTTGCTCACAAAACCAGAACCCTACAGACTACAAGTACTTGAAAGGAAGAACAGGAGCAGATCTCTTAATATAAGAAGCATTGTAAATTACAATTATTTAAATTACATTGCTAATTGTATTTTAGGTGCATATACATACATGTATGTTAATTTAGATTATAGAATMTTTTGAGGCTTGCAGGTGTAAGTACACATTGTATAACTAAAAGAGTTTTAAAAATCTAATTTATATCTTTTCAACCAGCTGAGGAGGGATACCAAACATATTTGTCTCATCTAGACCATTTTCTCCTCCCCTTCTTTCCACCTGGTTCTACAACCTTTCAGACTACATCCTTGCTTGTATGTATTACATCTAGCTGCAAAGTACTGCTGAATCTTATTTTATTTTAATTGTATACTAAGGTTGGTCAGATGTTGAATAGTTGCATCTTTGTGCCAAAGTAGGAAGGTGAAGTTCYTCTTCTTTATTTTTGTCTGTTTTTTTATTTTTTCTGTGATTGAAAAGTAAAAACAAACAAATATAGAAACAATATGAGAAATTATTTTCATAGAATGATTTATTGGTACAAGAAGAACATTCCTTGTTTTTGCAAGAGATTACCAAAGTAAGCAATGACAGTTGCTCAGAGATTTMATTATTAAATTTCTTTAAATATTAAATTTCTAGTTTGTTTCTTTGGTTAAGTACAGACATAGCCACAGATTCATTTGATTTGACAAAGTGTGGAGTTTTTGATTCAGCAACTGATCAAACTCAGAAGCTATCTGGATAGTGAATGACTGAATCCTTGAAGATCCTTACAGTTTTAGCTGTAAACCCCTTACAGTTAAGTATAATACATTTCATTTTAAATATATGTTAAATGTCTTCACATTTACTTCTGTGTTTAGACGCTTGTCGCTCACTGATGTTCTTCAGCACTCCCTAAATGCTTTTCCGAAGCTCAACCCAAATGAACCCCATGCCCTGGAAAACCCCTCATGAGCAGAGTTGAGACCTACAAGCACACCTGAAATGCCAGCTGAAAATCAKTACATTATGGCAGCACACTTCTTTTTTCAGTTATTTTTGTGGAGACAGAATTAAGTCAGTTTCATGAGGGATTTCTTGAAATTTTATTTCAAGGATAGCTGGRGTATATTGTTTTCCATTTATTGACATTCTAATACAAAAAGTGGAAAAAATAAAATTGCCAGGTTACAGCGGCATACTTGCTAGAGTTCTGCAAACCTGGGAACAGGAACACTGTRCAAAATTTCTATTTCCACTTTTACTTGTAGCTGGTATTTGCAGAAAGACAAAAGATGAAAATGCAGGAAGTACAATTGCATGCACATTTTTAAATTAAGTTTTTTTTCAGGGGAAAAAAATAGAAAGTTGTTTACATTTCTAGGATGGGAGGCAGGGATGCCAAGAAACTGACTAGGTGTGTTACCACCAGAAACACAGAGCTGGAGAAAAGCAACSTGGTMCTGATGCCTYRGGAAGGCTGGCCTGAAACAGTGACTGGACAGAGCTAAAGAATAAAGAAGCTATTTATYGAAAAGCCTCCAGGATCCACCCTGGGCAGGACAGGAGCCTGCCCAGGGCTACACCCAAGGTGGACTAAGAATGGTCACAAAAATGGCTGACTGGTCATGAGATCTTACATTTTTATAAGTTTTGGTCAATTTGTATATTGGGGTTCAATTGTCCTATTACAGCTTCAGGTCATGAGGTCTCATCCTTCTTGTTTCTCCCTTAAGTCCACCATTGTCTAGGCTTTGGGCTGAAAGTTGTCCTTGGTCTTCAGTAAGAAAAGGATTTGTTTCGTCTCCCTACTCTCTGAAGAGAGCTTACTGGCACTTAATATGAGGCTCAGAACTACACCCCTAGGCAGCACAGAATCTGAAAAACAAGAAAGCTGAAACTTAAGGCATCAGTACAAGAGTCAAATGATCAGCCTAGATATGTCCTTGCTTAAGAGCCCATTTGGTGGAGAGAAAGATACATTCTTTGGAGTTACGCAACCAAGAAACTTGTGATGTCAGAGAACTGAATATTTACTCCTGAGATAAGCTGTTCTGGAACTTAAAACGACTCCTTTGGAAAACTGTCATTACCACATTGCCTGAAGAAAGCAATCATTTATACTGCCTGGTTCAAATCATAAAGAACATTTTCAAACATCTTTCTTGAAAAATGAGTATGGCTATCTTTAGGTCAGTCTACTTTTTAAGTTAAAAGATGGAAGGATTATTAGCAATGGGACCAGTTCATAACTTAGATATAAACTTGTAAAATAGGTCAGGGTACTGTCTAAAGAAAGGATCAGTAGCCTCAATATTAAACAATTGCTGTGATTAATGAAAGAAAAACATATTACTAATCAGAGGAAGGTCYATATAGCTTTT
The DNA here is from genome assembly GCA_003546035.1 of Mixornis gularis. Classification (NCBI taxonomy): domain Eukaryota; kingdom Metazoa; phylum Chordata; class Aves; order Passeriformes; family Timaliidae; genus Mixornis; species Mixornis gularis. The sequence goes on along the minus strand of QVAJ01000217.1, from coordinate 203,746 downwards.
TATTCAGTCTGAGAGTTTAATGTTTTCCAAAAGGAAAAAGTAGAAAATATGAAATGAAAGAAAAATGTCTGAAGCATTCTTTGTGTAGCACTAGTCATTTGCCTTTATAGAAATTTCTGTGACTTTATTTGCCTGCAAATGTAACAATTATCAAACTCAAGAATGCAGAGTAGAAGTAGTTACATATTCCATTTAAACAAGAACACAGAGGGCCAGATAGGAGCAATTTACAGAAAAGAGCACTGTTTGCCTTTTTTTATTGCTTGCAAAATGCCAGGAGACTTTCAAAGTAATAGAATTTATTAAAAATAAAATAAATTTTAAAAAAAGAGAGAGAGAGAATGAGAGAGAAAGAAGAAAAATGGGGAAAAAAAAGTATTTCCTGAGAACAGGCCCAATTTTAAATGTCTTCACCTTTTCATCCTGATACATAAGCCTTCTGTCTGCTTAAACCCTGCAAAAGTTGTATTTATTTGTTTATGATACTTGGGGTGATATTTTTTGCTTTTGAAAGCTGTATGGGAATGTTTTTAGCTTCCTTTTTAAAAATTGCTTAGAGTTTTTTACATCCAAAGAAGACACACCTTGTCTTGTGTACATTTGATGTTGTTTTTATCGGAAATTTCTGAAATGCTTAAATAATTTTTCCATGGTTCAGTGTTATCTTTTTTGTTTCTTTGACCAAAAYATAATTTCTCTTTCAAATGCTTACTGTTGTTATGAATGTAATGTTACGTTGTTATGGTGTAAACAGGGTTTCTATAATTGGACAGACTGGAAAGGTAAAAATGGAGAAAAAAATTTCCACTGAAGCCATCTTTGTTAGAAAATAACTTTCATTCCACATTTTTAAAGTTTTCATATTCATTGTTGTTCTTAGCAAGCTGTGTGTTTTGGAGAAACTTTTGGAGTTTCAAAAGACTGTAAAATCCATTTCTTCTGTTGRCAGCAAATGTTGAACTTTCTTACCTAAAAAAGATAAAACTTTCTGAGTAACACAAGAGTAGCTTATGTTTACCAAAAACAGAGGTTATATCAAGTAATGCAGTATGTTCTGGTAAGGAAACAGCAGGAGTAATTTGTGTTCCCCTCAGGATGATAAAGCATCATTGGAGTAATGATCAGGTATCTGGCTCAGATWTCTAAAACTCTTTTGAGCATTTCCCATCTCTAATACCTAGATTGGCTGGATATCCAAATCCRGTGAGTTTCTTGGCACTTCTCAGGGTACTTCTCACGCCATCATGCAAGGAGAGATGCAGGGCTGCAGCATCTGTCTTCCTCTGACACTGTCCACCTTCCAAGTCTACAACTCTTGTCCTTATATTGCCTCCTTTCAATTCCCAGTCCTTTAGCCGTGGCGTGCACGGGATCCCGAGCGCAGGGGCACTGAAGACTCCTATTTTCCCCAAAGCAAACACAGCTCTGATCTGCAGAGCCCGTTTTGCCTTGTGGCAGCCGGCAGCTGCAGCAGACAGGGCCGGGAGCCAGGAGCGGCCGCCACACCTCTGGTGCTTTGATCTCGCAGTTTCCAGCCTCCTGTGCCAGACACGGCCTGTCAGCCGGGCCGCACCTGGCCCGGCCCCGCGCTGCTGCACACAGGGAGCGGGCCTCGCTGCCAGGAGGAGCCTCCCCGCTGGAAGAGGCCGGATGGGCTTGTTTCATGGGCTGCTGCTTTTGAACTCCCATCACCTTGCTGCCTCCCACATCTGGAGCCTGAGGTGAAGGAAGATGAAAGCGTGCTGGGGAGTGCCGAGGCTTGTGAGGAACGCCGGGAATGCTCCTAGCCTCTGAGCAGGGCTTCTGACTTGGCCATTCCCCAACTCGGGAAGCTACACCTCATGGATTAGAGGAGCTGTCCCCGTGTGTGTGCAAACTACCACGGGTGCACTTGACGTATGCTGGAGTGTTTGTACATAAACTAGGGGGTGTTAGTAGGCGCTTGTGTTTATACTTACAAACAGTGGGTCTGATAGTACTCAGAGATCACGCCTGGATTAATCTTAATACTTTTCAGAGATACTGATGATGACCAAACACTGTCAGAGTTCAAAGTATTTAACATTTGCAAACCTTGCTTGATAACTTATCCACTGTATCTTTCCATAGACTTTGAGAAGTTTTAAATCAAATCTTTAAAACATTGAAAGGAAGAAAAAAGGAGAAGAATTTTCAACAAATACTGCTTTCCAATTCTGCTAGGCTTTGTAGTAAATCTATTAAAAGAAAYGGCAAGTCATTACGAAATGCACCTGGCCAGTTACACTGAAGCTGAGCACTGTCTCCAGCTCAGGCAACCCTGTTAGCATAAGCATTACCCTCATGGTGTTCTGCAAAATTAAGGCACTTGCTGGGCTAGCTTTTCTAAATGAGGATGTTTTTCTGAGCAGAAAATTTCAGATGCACATTTTACACTAGTAGCAGAGCATAAAGTGTATTTTTCTGACCTGTAAATTTTATTGTGTTTATGGTTTGTGATATCATCACATTCCCTGAATGTTAGTGTTAGAGGAGGAAGMGAAAACTGCCTTTGCGAATATATAATAGTGTAAATCTTAGTCTCCCTGGTCTTTTTAGAATAACAAACAATGTTACATAATTAATTGTAATTTTTCTGGAAGTGACATTATCACCATACTCATAAATACCCACAAGGCAAGGACTGTCCCAGGGGAGATAACTTTCTTTCAATGGTGTGATAAAATGCTCTCATCACAGACAGTATTTATTGCCTGTGTCTCTTGAGAGATGATTAAAACAGGAGAAGAGCAAATAAGCAGACACAAAGCMTCCCACTATGCTCATTTCATAGGCTTGTTTCTACTTGTTTAAAACACAGTATTAATATGGGATCTGAGATGATAATTTTTTCCTCCTTCTGCTTTCTTACTGGGTTTTTATTACTGTTTTGGAGAAAAACGGCTAGAGAAACCTTAATATCTTTTAAAAACTCCTACACTGAGCTATAATTCTTGCTGCAGTAAACTGCACACAATCTCATCACTTAGTTTCCTCTAGCTAGAATTCATGCCCCTTTGTGAGCACAAACAGAAAYGCATTTCATTACATTCCCTTTTTTTACAAGGCAAACCAGCAGAAATGAAAATAAATTAATAGCATGAAAATTATACATTATTTATTCTGCTTAAATAAAGAATGCACTATAGTAAAGTAATGTTTTGGGATTTTTTAGCTGAACAAAATGCCCTTTTTGATTGATTGCCAGACTTTCAGAAAGGCAGGTGACATTTCCTGCAACACTGTCTGCAGCTCACAATACCCTTTAGGAAAAGCTAAGGAAACTTACAGTTTGAAAAAATTGCAAAGTTACACACTCAGCTAGGATGAAACATTGTGGATAGATTCACTTTAGCCAAGTTGGTGAAGATCTCWCGTTGCCAACTTTTCCTTTGTTTTTTGAAGTCACTCTCTCAATGTATGTTTKATTCATACCACCTAAAAATGAATCTGCAAAGCATATGTGCCATCATGGTATCAGTATTTTTCCTCTTTTTGTTCCAAGATAAATTAATATCCTAAAATGAGTTTCAGTTTACTGCTTCTTTTTTAAATGGCCTTGCTTTTTGCTTTTGTTTTTTTGTAGACATATTTTCTGCATTAATGGTGTAGTAAATGTTTGAAATCTCTTTTTGTGACATTGCTTAAATTTTCCATGAGTAGCATCAGCTACTTGATTCAGAAAATATGATGCAAAGCTGAATAGAAGGGTCAAAATGCCACTGACCACTAATATCTGACAATGTGTTCAAGATTAATTATGGTTTGTATGCACCATGAATTAAATGCACCTCCTCTAAATCAAATAAATTATAACCTGTAGTACTCCTTAGACTATTACAGTAGTTTAGAAACTAATATTTCTTCATATGATGCCAAAAATCAGAATTTTTTGCTTTTAATTTGCTGAAGTTTGAATTTCCTATTTTGCTGTACCATCCAGTGTCTTTTACACTAACTTTATGCCTAAGGTTTTTGCTAATTTCTGTCTACAAGGAAAATCTTTTTATATTAGTGAAGTATATGAACTARAAAACTAAATATTAAAAGACAAAAATTCTTTTCCCATAAGTTTATGTCATGGAGGAAAACACTTTTGAGAATTAAAAACATTTAGGTTCCTTCCTATTAATTCTCCAGAGTTTATGTGGATGTCTTATKAGATCTAGATAACCATTTTGGGCTGCAAATATGATCTATCAGACCCCTGTCTTTTCACAAGTATCAGCCATTGATGGTGAGATGAAAGGACATTTAGACAAAGACAACAAATGTGTTCTTCAGAACTGCAAGATACRTGTTTTCCTTGTTTGACAGTTTTGCTTACCTTGAAGGTTTTACATTTAATAATACATATTTCAGCACCATGAATTATATTCTAACAGATGTAATGTGRTGGTCGGTTTGTATTGCATGGTTCTTCTCACGATTTGAAATGAGTAAAGAAGTAATGTCTCCATATAAACCAGTTCAATGGAATTTATTTTTTTAACAGCAATTTCCTTTGTTTCTGGCGTCTTCAAAACACAAAAAATCATTTTCCCCTGGTTTCTTACAAGACAACTACACCTTGCTGTTTTTCCACACGTTGACTGTGGTGCAGTACATATTATATGGCCTGATTAGAAACATAATGACTCATGATACAATTGAATTTAAACAATACATTGAAACTTCAGAAAATTGAAACCTCTGAGAAACTCACCAACAAGCAAAGTAACGGTGGTGCAATTAATGCTGCCATATAAAAAAGAAGTTAATTTCCTGTAATTTGTRAAATATGAATAGTTCTGTAAATACTCAATGCTAGGTTAACTCCAAAATGAGCTAACATCTGCTCRGTTTTAGGTGAATAAAGAACTAGAGATGACTTATGTTGTTTTTCTTCATTGTTAGTTTTCTTTYTTTCCTTGCCCTAAATAATGGGAGTCTTTCATAGTTAAGTCTTATTTTTCCTTTAACTTCAGCAACACTTTCACTAATCACTCCTTTTATTATTTGATACAAAAAATATTACAAGTTTGTGCARCCGATTCTAATTTATTTCATTAGTATTTGATTTTAAACTATGATAGACATTAACATGATACCAGTTCAATTTTATAATGAAATCACACATCCAGGTGGCTTGACATGAGAATTGATCTAYCAGATACTGCTAAAAAAAAAATAAGAAGAAATTTTATTTGTTGTTAGAAGAAACAATTACGCCTTCTCTTCAAATTTCAAGAGTCTTGTATTCAAAATAAGTGATTTTAATAAGCTGGTAGTTGTTTTGGTTCAGCATCCCTAAATGGGAAAGATATATAGAAGAAAGTTAAATTAAAGGAAAAGTCAATAGGTCAAATAATTATCTACTGTCTGTGACAGGGAGATGGCAAATCTATAAACATAAGAGGACTCAAGTCAGGAAAGTGATAAAGATTTTTTGACTTATGAGAGAAGAGTCCTACTTATGCAGAAAAAAGAGTTGCCATAAATAATAAAAACCATGAAAATCATAATACTTATTATTAAAATTATTAGAAATGTACCTAGACTATGAAATTTAAGTCTTATTTAATTTTGGGTTTAAGCTCAGGTTTCTAATCTAATATGCAAGCCTCAAGGGTCTTGGATTCTAGGTGCCTCATGATACAACACAAGARTCATCATCAAAAGGATGTAGTTAAAGTCATGCAAAGGTAGAAGTTCTTCCAGCTTCTGCTGTGACCATATCAAACTATGCAAGAAAATATTGCAGAATCACAGAATGGGTGAGGTTGGAAGGAACCACAGTGGGTCATCTGGTCCAGCCTCCCTGCTCAAGCAGGGTCATCCTAGAGCATTTGGCATGGCCAATAGGTTCTTGAAAATCCCCAGTGGGAGAGACTCCATAGCCTTGCTGGGGAACTTGTTCCAGTGCTTTGATACCCACACAGTAAAGAACTTCCTCATGCTCAATGTCATCATTCCAACCTGTGGGTCAAGCATGATTTACCTTTAGTGTACCCATGCTGACTAGTCCTGATCACCTTCTTGTTATCCATGTGGATAAAGGTGGCCTCCAGAATGAGATGCTCTATCACCTTTTCAGGGATTGAAGTGAGAACAACTGGCTAGTWCTTCCCTGGGTCCCCCTTCTTGCCTTCAGGGGGACATATTCTATCTTCTAGTCCTCAGGCCCTGCCTTATCTTCATGACTTTCCAGAGAGAATTTTGGGCCACCTTGTTATGGTGTCCACCAGCTCTCTCAATGTTCTTGGATTAGTTATGTCAGGGCCCTTGGACTTGTGGATGKCAAGTCTCTCTGGGTGTTCTCTAACTGAATCCTCCTTGACCAAGGGAAGGCCTTCCTTCCAACATTCTTTTACCCTGGTATCTTGGGTCCAAGATTCATGGGGACTGATCCTGGCAGTGAAGATGTTCTTTGAACAAATCCCAAGGGAGACTTTTCAAACAACGCTCCTTCTTTTCTGTCTTTCCTTCTTTCACTTTTCAATCCTCTGTCTCATATTCACATTCCTAACCACTACTTTGCTCTAAAGTGAATGTTAGTCACTATCATTTTTGAGTTACAGGACATCAATGCAGCATGTTAAAATTTTGCTTCTTCTTGCACTATTCCAGGATTCCTGCACATATCTTCTCTTCTGTAAATATTGTTTTTAATTTAATTTTCAAGTATTTTTAAGATTTTGAGGTGGGGTTCCTAACCTGTTAAACTGGCCTTGACTTAACTTTATGAAGRAGCCTCAGTATTTTTTTAGTACCTTGCAAGTTCTTTTTGAAGTATTTTTCTTATGTAAGTATGCTCAAAATACAATACTTGATTGTAAGAATTTTCATGCCGAGTTCCAGTTTGATGTGAATTTTACAGCTAGGCTATAAATCCTGGAGAGCAGAAATTTATAATGGAAATGCTTCTAAGTCTGCACACTGAACTGCTGCTGCAATGATTTTCTACACAGTATAAAGGCCACTCGAAAGTTTTCTATTTTCCCCCATAAAGACAAAAAGATCTATTTCAGAAGGTAAAACTTTTGAATAAAACCAAAATTGTTCTTATAGTATACTAATRTGAAACTAAATTCAGTTTATTCATTCAGCTATTCATTTTGTCCTAAAAATCATGATGGCTTTCTCAGCATTAGGTTTTTCCTATTGAAACTGACAACAGGCAAAGCAAATGCTGTACATAACGGGACAGAGTGACATGAATAATCAAGAATATCAGTACATTTCCTTAGATTTAAACACACTGTGTGATCTCAAAACGTCCCATCTACAACCAGTCTGATAARAACATCTTAAAACCCAGATAGTTTTCTTTTCTTTTTAGTTTGGTTGAGCMCAGAGACAAGCATCTCCATATCAGAATTCACTACATATTTTGCACTTTTTTGTAGGGAAAGAATCATACATAAAGAGTTGGAGAATCTATGCTACTAAAAGTAATGACACTTCACTAATGACAAGTTTAATTAATTTCAAGAACATTCATCAAATTCCTGTTGGTTTAGGTTTTTTAAATTTTCTTCAGTATGTAACATATTTGTTAAGGGCATAGGCATGTATATTTCTGCTAATCTAAGAATCTGTTTAATGCCTAAACTTCATAGCTGGTTYCTGACTACAGATTTTATCAATTTTAATCTTCTGGAGAATATATGTGCTACATAAACAAGCATTAAAGATAATAAATCAGAGTAGAATACCATGGAATGTATTTTTTCCAACCACTTATTAAAATCTGCTTTATGGAATATATGGAAATACAATTTGTGTAGAAGCAGATTGAAATTGTAATAAGTAATCCTAGTCTTTCCCATTTACCCACAGATTAATCTTCACATTTATACATATGATGGCTACAAATATTTTAGATTTTATAGAGCAGATACACATTTAACCAATCCCTTTGATCATGGTAGTAGACTAGGAGGGATTTTCATCATCAGTCATGCATCTGCAAGTATGATAATCATACATGTCTACACCTTGCTTATAAATACAAACTAGCACAATCTATTAGGGTATTAATTTACTATTTGATAAAAAATATTTTTAATKTAGATGACAAAAAGCTTTCTGTACACATCTCTTGTCACCCAATGTATTTAGAAGCTTGCAAATCAGACTTGTAAAATTCATTGATGCTGAATGAATACACTAATCCACCATGAAATGTGTAAAGCAGTGTTGAAAATACATTACATTTTCAGAAGAGCTCACCATTGGTCTATAGTTAGAGTTGAAATCAATATATATTAATTATACTAATTATCTTTTGAATTTGATAGAAGCAATGTACATAGAAGAAACACAGACTGCTGTTGCCACAGACTTCATTTCTTGGGTTACTAACCGATGCAAAAGTCATTTCACTATGATACATAGCACATCCTATTATATGACAATAGTGTTAATAACAGAATGTGACTGAGATACACTCCATGCTAATCTTCCAAAAGTTTGGTAATTATATAGCCTGGTCTTTTTTGCTATTTCTGTGATGCAAAAATTTACTTGTTTTCCAATTGACATAGGTTCTCTTAATTTCATTGTAACTTGATTTAGAATTAGTCCTGCAGTTTTTACACATTCTACACTTCTATTTCTCAATGAATGTGTTGAAAACTACAGCATTCTAAAGCATTACTGTACTAAGTGTTATTGAAGGGAATGTTTTGACTAATCCATATACATTAAATATGGGAAAAGAAAATGTCACCTGATTGTTCTAGTACAAATAACTATTGGTATGGGTTTCCTTCCAGTTGTCTTTGTTACATGAAAAAAATATATTTGTGACATAAATTTTTCACATTTTCAACTTCCATTAAGTCATTTTAGCAGGAAAAAACAGTCAAAATTCTAAAATATCTAATATAGTAAAGGCCAGAAATCCACCCTTTAAAATTCATAACCCTCACCATCACTTTTATAAATTTCATCCAAGAAATAAGAGATTGGATTTTTGTTTGGTTGTAGAATTGCTAAGCTGAAGAGCRTTCTCCAAAATTCTCAAGTTTGTAGACATCAAGAGAAAATAGTAGTTCAAAATGACAGGTAGAGACTTTCATTAAATCTTCCTTAATTCATTACCAAAGAAGAACATTAGAAGTCATCATTCTTGCACTCAAATCTTCCCTACATGAATGTCTGAGCACCAAACTTCACTAAGGGAAATAGGGACAGAGTACTTGATTTTAAGCACAACTTATTATGCCACTTGACAAGCGTGGCAGGAAGAGCAAAGAATGTAAGAAATATAGATTTAAATATAGAACTTAATGCTGTGCTTATATTTGATCCAGACATTAGAAAAAAATATGGATTGTCATTATGTCATTATTTCATGCAGCCTGTTGGYGTGCATGTACTGTGTACACTATATACTTCATTTAAATTATGATTCACAAGAACACAAAAGGTAATATATCATTTTCTCAACCTTAAAAAAATGCTGGAATTAAAGGCAGTATTATCAGACTGTGACATAAGAAATTAACCTTTTCTAATTGCCTGCTGTTTGAATTTCAACATTCTGAAACTAGCTACATGTGCAAAGCAAACTAGGAAAGCTGTTTGAGTGATTGAGTACTGTGTTCAGCACATTATAATGCCAATAAGATTTTCCACCATTTCTGTCCTCCATTCATCATTATTTATTGCATTGTATTTAAATGAAATCTAGCCACTCCCTTAAAAAACCAAAAATAATTAAAAAACCCAAATCAACCAAAAAATTCAACAAACCCCAACCCAAGACTGGAAAAAAAAAATCAACCCAAAAAATCACAAACTATCAAAMAAGGAAAACCAGAAAACACTGATAGATGTAGTTCTGGGAAACCGAAGTCATGGTTCAATTTATAGTGGCAAGAGAAGTATCAGCATTGAAAAAATATTATATCAAATCTTATGGCCTGAAATAGGGAACWTCAATTTAGTGTAAAAACTATGGTCAAGTGAAGCACATAACAAACAAAAGCTTAAACAAAAAGAGATTTTAAGTGTTACTAACAAATAACACCTTAAAACCTATTTTTTACTTAAATTGATGCATTTATTTGTAGGCTTTGTTGATTAGAGACAGAAAAGCATGACTAAATTTTGGCTATGTSTTTCTCTGTCAAAGCTGTTGAAAAAAAATATATTTTACATTGGATATTTATGAAAATGTCGACAATGCTCATAGTTGTATAAATATAGCTAAAATACTCTACTCCATTTTGCTGCCAATATTCCAGTCATCTAGAAAGAACAAGCAGCACTGTTACTGAGGTGATTATCATAGATGAAGTATTGAGGTAACAGACAYAAATAAATTACTTTTTCTATGAAAATAGCTTACTGATAGCCATAAATAATGTATACAGTCAAACAAGATAAGCTAAGAAACTCAAAAATTTATCAACACAAGTGAACTTCTTACAGGACTATTTATATGTGTGTAAACAGCAACAGATATAATTTTGGGKTTTTTTTGCATAGAACGTATAATTTTGTTTCTTTTATTTTTATTCAACTGTGATTGAATTCTGTGATTCTGCAAGGGAAAACAGTCATTTTTTTGCATTGTGTGGCAAGCCGTGGCAAGCTAGCTTGAGATTGTACGAGATGATATTTGGTTAAGTGATGGTTTGAACATAAGAAAATGTGGAAACTAGAAAWATAAAAAGGGAATCCAAAGAGAAGAAATAGTTTCTGCATATCTTCAAAGAGAAGAATAACCCTCTGCTGCAGAGATGTTACATAGTTCTTTTATTATGAGTAAGTAGGAATTTTATGGAAATATACAAGAATACAATGCTATTGCATTTGCTACTTCTGTATGCAAGGTAAAACATTTAAATATTTTTTAATTATTTTAAAAAGTTTTTTTAAAAATTATAATTAGTTACTATTTTTAAAAAAGTGAAAACTAATATTCAGCTTCTCACAGTTCTTTTTGGTTTGTACCGTGGAAACTAGAAAAATAAAAAGGGAATCCAAAGAGAAGAAACAGTTTCTGCATATCTTCAAAGAGAAGAATAACCCTCTGCTGCAGAGAAGAATTTTATAGAAATATACAAGAATACAATGGTATTTGCTAATTCTGTGTGCGAAGTAAAACATTTAGATGTTTTTAAATGCTTTTTWAAAGTTTTTTTAATAAATATTGTTACTATTTTTTAAAAAGTGAAAACTAATATTCAGCTTCTCATAGTTTTATTTGCTTTAKACTGTGCAAAAAGCCAGAGAAATAAGTGTAAGCTGCATATCACAAAGAATGAGAAAAATATAAGATGGCATTATTATTCTCTTAAGTTTTCTATTAATTTTCAAAGTAATTCTGAACACATAAGAATGACACATTCACCCCAAGAAACACAAAGAAAGTATTTTTTATTTTGACAGGAAGAAAGAACATTGCAAGCTGATTGCCATGACCTGATYATATGGAGTAAGAGACATATATGTCAGTTTATTGAATGCAGTGTACCTATACTAAAGTGTTTCGTATTCTCAAGAAAGTGAATACAGAATGGATTCTGATGCTCCTTTGTTTAATGTCTCTTCTAACTTTCTTCCATGATGTCCTGACAAGGAGTCCTAGGGTAGCTTTCTTAGAA
>QVAJ01000217.1:150420-191809 GCA_003546035.1 Mixornis gularis | reverse complement strand
AAAAAAATATTTTAAATAGGCAGAATATAGAAATAGTGTTTGGCAACTGTTGGTTGTGTGTCTCAATTGCTGAGAACTGTTTATTTCTATTCATCTATCTATTACTATTATTCATCTGATAATATCTTTGTTACTTTAGGTTTACTCATCATTTCTGATGGACAAAAATCCTTACAGGCTATGAAACTCTAAGATATGGGAGCACTTCCAAAATTCCAACTCCACGTTCATACCTTGACTGTACATGATGTCCATAGCCCTTTTCTCTTGTCTTCTGWGCTAACAGGTGTGTTCACACATTCACACACATTGCTGTCTATGCTGTCATTCTCTATTTTTTACTGTGTAAATCTTGAGGACGTAAGTGTTTTTATTGATCTTCTTCCTGTGGACAACACAAATAGTTATGATTTTACCCTAATTTATGAAATATTCTTAATTAAGCAGAAATTAATCAAATGTCATAGTTTCTAAGATTGTAGATTTTTACATTATCCAATAGTCTTCGTAATCAAAAAAAAAAACCCAACAAAATACAACATTCTGTATTTGTATACTATATTTCTTGTTTTAGAATTTGATATGCACATTGCATCTAACATGTCTATATATTCATCTGACATATCAGACTGTGTTAGTATAGTATGTATCAAAACAGAATGACATGCTAAGTACAAAATTAAAAAATACATTACCCATTGCATCCCTATAACACAAAGTGAGCAGCAAAGTATGAAAGCATGAGGAATCTCAATAATTAATAATATGTTTAGTAATTAAAAGTTTAGTATTTAAAAGCAAAATTAGAAAATATTAATTTTGAATTTTCTGGTTATTTTATACTTTTCCACATGCTTGCATTTTTAAAGTATAAATCATTGAATAACTTTACAAAATCACATCCTGAACTTTTCTCAAAACTTCCATCTTTTCTACAGCACCCAAGAGTAGCATGTATAGCTATTTTAAAATCCATTTAAAACAATAATTGATCTTTAATTTTCAGGGGGAAAAAAAAAGATTAAATGGAAATTCTAATTCTCAGTTATTTCTGAGAGAGGTGCAGTACAAACAGGCAGATTTACCCAGTGAGGTACCTGCAATGCACTTGAAGGCAAGCCAATCATTCACTCATATTATCCTAAATGTCTGGGTGGCAAGGACCATGAAAATTAGATAATCTCTGTGAATTTGGGAAAATAAAAATAAAAATCCCCTCATATCTTGAGTGGCATGTCTCAGCTAGATGTCTGCAGTAATGCTCCATAACTATTCTGCAGTAGAAAATGAAAATAACTTCTCAGGCAGAAGCTCCAAGATTTTTTTTTTTTTCTTTTATTATTACTCTGTGGCCCTGGAAAACCATTAAGGTCTAAACTACAAAGGAGAATTAGATCATCTGTTTCCTAGCTCTGAATTAAAAAGCCAAGTTAAGTGCCTAGAATTGCAATTCACTAGTTTGACAGACTCCATACATCCACACAGACTTTTTAGATGGGTATTATTCATACAGTAAGAAAATCCAAAAGATGGCAAAATTTCTTATCCTCTGCCTCAATATTACAAACATTTTCATACATTATCAAGAATTGCAGGTAAGGATCTTATCATACAAGAAAATGTCTCCACCTACCTTAAGAAAAATATCATCCAGTAGTTCTCACTCTTTTCCCTGCAAAATTTTAAGACTAAAAATTTTCCTATAAATATACATTTATAGGAAAGTATCTTGATTTTTTCTTTTAGGGTCGAAGTGCTCTTAAAATTATGCAACAAGTCATCTAGTGCAGGCCACTGCTTGGGATGTGAAGTTTTATGTTTAGCTCCTTCTTGTGCTTCAGGACAGCTCAGTCCGTTGTCGTTCACTTATGTACTGCCATGATTATCTGTAAGTGTTTTGAGTTTTACTGGCCTCACAACTCTCCCTTTGGAAGTCCCACAATTCAAAGCCCAACAACCAAACAGACAAGAAAGGGCTTTGTCCAAGAGGGAAAGAAAGGAGCATGACATCAAAGTGCAGTGATTTGGGTTCTCATCAGAATGGAAGGGGTGCAGCATCGATGCTTTTTCAGTACACAAGGGACTAGACAGAAAGCTCCACCTCCTCCATTATTCCCAATTCCAGCTGGATACCAGCTGGTATCTGCTTTTCCTTGATGTCCAATCAGAGATTTCTGTAGCCTGCTCAGTAKCAGGTTTATTATATAAGAATCAGGTACATATGAAGTTTTTACTTATGAGCTAAGTGCCTAGTGCTGCTCTAAGCTTGAAGTTTTAATCATATAGGCCTCAATCCTACTTAAATACTGCCAAAGACCCTAACTGATTTTAGAGGAGCTAGATCTGCCACTGCATGCCTGAGGCTGGCACCCCCTGCCCCTTCACTAWGGTTCTGTGCTGGGAAACATGATAAAGGTGATGATATGAAAATCTACATTCAGCAGAAGACTTGGAGTACAGGAATACAGGTAGTTCAGAACTCATCTGTGTGTGTTTCTACCTCCTCTACCTGTGTCAAATGCTGTAGGAGGCAWCACATTTGAACAGCACCTGGGCTTCTTTGATTGAAAATGTCTTTTTGATCTGTAAAAAATGGAGCATGGTTTGTACCTAAATCATTGAATTTTACACACTGGAGAAAGCAGCTGGGTAGGGGGCAAGACAGAGGCCTTAAAAATCCTGTGTTCCWCATATTAATTCTTGGTTTTGTCTTAAGTAAAAAGGTTAGAGTCACTGTCCTTACCTGAAATGCTAAACTTCTTGGTTTAGCATTTAATAACATAACTTTAAATGTGCATATGTTGAACATTATTTGATAGCAAAARTTGCATTACCAGACAGTGCAGTGAAGCATAAAGGATAAGGTTCAGAAAGAGTTTCTGACTGTCATGTGAGGAGCAGATAAAATATCCTTTTCTTGCAAGTGTTCTCAAACTTTCCTCCCTCCAAGCCCTTCAGCTATAAAGCTGCAGTCTAATTTACTATCTTTTCTTGCAACTTAAAATAAGTGGTTTAAGTATTTAATATGTTATGGAACTGCTAWTTTGTTTCTGTCATTTAGTCAAGTYCTTCACATTCTGATAGCAAGAAAGGACAGGCAATGAAGAAAAACARTACAATTATATGCTTAACATCACAAAATCCAAAAAAACTAACCAATCAACCAAAAACCCCAAACAAACAGAACAAACAAATAAAACCAACCACAAAAAAMCAGGAAACCACGCAAAACCCTGACTTAAACCCACTACTGTCGAGAAGTATAATGTCCCAAATGCTGACAAACACCATTTTCATGCACTGCATCCTACTTAACACGCAGAGTAAAATGTTCACTCTTTCTGCCAGTGAAGCAGGGAAATACTTCCCATTAGAATAAATAGCTGAAATTGTTGCCAGGGTCCAAGTATTCTGCAGGGTATTTCCTTGGTCCTCAGAAACACTGTCCATACAGAAAATGTGTGGATCACATCCCACTCCTTCTCTCACCTCAACTAGTAGCCAGATGTACAAAGTTGATTTGAAATATTTCTTTTCAATTTTATTAAATTTAAAAATAAATTTCACAAGTTAGAGACTGCAGATAAAATATTCCTGTCACAGGGGATTTTTTTATTTTTTAGCATTTTTTAGCTCCTTTTTTTAAAGTCAATATTTACTTGAACCTTTCCATACCAGTCTTTCTGAACTTCTATTCTGGATAAAACATTTTGARAACAAGAGGGGTTATGGAAGCAGACTAAAGAAAAATTTTTATTTGCATGGGATGCTTCATTCACTGTTCAGTAACACTCTAGGACTGAATTTCCTCAAGTTGGTGGTATAAGAGCTAAATAGGTAGTGTATGCACATAACAGTGTAATATAGGTTAAAAAATTCAAGCCAAACAAAACCAAAACCACTTAAAAATAGAAAGAAATAAAATCAAAATATAGAGATATACGCAAGTGGATTTATAGGTAATTAACTTCCCTGAGAACATATGACTTTGTGAAGGTGACAGAATATATATTTAAATATTTTAAATACTTCAGAACTTTATAAAAAGTTRTAACAATAAATGAAGAAACTGAAAACATTGAAAAGAGAGAAAGATTGAGAAGAATGCACCTTTTCTAAAGGATGATTTTTAGAATTAAATTGGAATTTGCAATTTTGTACTTCATTGCATTTAAGACATCTATGTTATGTTAGTTCTTATGACATTAGTACACACAAAAAAAAATCACATATACTCCTATATAGTTTAAATGTGCATGTCAGAGGACCAGATTCAACCAGCAGTAAGGATAAGGTAGTGAATTCACTCAGCAATATAAATCCAGATAATTTTTCTTTGTTTTACTCCTTTTTACATTTGTCCATTAATTTTTTTGCAGGAATTATGTGGGCATAGAATTCTTATGATGTGACACTGGAACTCAGTCTTCTGTAGCCAATATTCCTTAAATACAGAATATTTTGCCTTTTGGTCCTTGCATTAGAGGAAAACCTAATATATTAACTCGTACTAGTATATCAAAATTTTAATATTTCTTYGTTGTGAGTACAAAGTTCTAAACTTCAATTTATGAAGGAACTTGATCCCATGAGTTTTAAGGAAASAAAAGCAGAAAGGAAATTAAAAGGATTGTGCTATATTTCTTAAAATGAAGACTTTTAATTAAGTCTTTAATGTTGGGGGTTTTTTTATTTTTACCCAATATTACACTGATTTAATTATTATTTTATTTAGCTGATTCATGCACATTTCTTCAGTGCAGTTGTGTGAGATTATTATAATAATAACTCTAGATACAKATAAATTTGTATAGTCAAGATTTATCTGCCCTTAAGTGAAACAGAACTGGCYGTGGAATAGAATACATTGATGTATAACATTAATGATAATGATAAAGAGTTACTTAGATTAAAAATGTCAGGACACCTTCCTGAAACAAATCCAGTGAGAAATAAGAGAACTTTTGGGAAAAAAAAAACCACTTTGCCTTGAAGTTAAGATTTGAAGAAGCACTGGAAGTCCTTTCTAATTTTTTTCTTCTTTTTCTTTGAAAAAGAAGAAAAGGGRAAAAAAAAGACAAAGAAAAGAAGAAAGCCTTATTTGAAACAAACTTTTTGATCCTGTCAACCTTATTAAAATTTGTTACACATGCAAAGACCTGTTTCTGTTTTCTATGCCAGTATTCCCAATCTGTGACAAAATTACCCAACCCCCATTTATTCCTCTGAGAARCCTGCATTGTTCACTAAAGGCATATTTAATTAAGCATAATTTGCAAACCTTTGATCACTTTCATGGTACTTGTTTGAATTAGAAAATTATTTCGATACCCTTCTTAGCTGCAGAAATCTGAACACCAAGATCCAACAATAAAAAGCAGTGCCAAATGCATACCATCTGCTATATGATATTATCATTTGAATTCACCTGCAATTAATTTATCAACATATTATGCACAAGACTTCACATCTCCCTTTAAAAGGATGTATGCTTCTTGTATCCCAAAAGATTCTAATAATTCTTTATTAAAGGTTATCTGCTTCCTTATTTTCTACATTCTCTTMATTCTCTTTTCATCATCTGTAGATATGTTCAATAATGATTTTGTGTTCTTATTTTCTTCTTTTTGTCTTCAGACCATTTTTTCATAGAAATGTTGAATAGCACACAATGAAGATCTGATCTCAGAGACATACTAGAAATACCATATTTCGTTTGATGAAAATTTCCCATTTATGTTTCTCYTGGTTTCAGCTGGTGTGGTGCTGTGTTTTGGATTCAGTATGAGAATGATGTTGATAACACACYRAYGTTTGGTTGTTGCCAAGCAGTGCTTACCTCAAGTCAAGGACTTTTCAGTGTCCCAGGCTCTGCCAGGGAGGAAGTGCACAAGAAGCTGTGAGGGAGGATGGCCAGGAGAGCTGGCCTGAACTGGCCAAAGGAATACTCAGTGCCACATTGCATATGATAGAAAGGCATAGCCRGTACGTAAAGGGAGGGCAGTTGGCCAGGAGCCACTGGTGGCTGCTCAAGGTTGAGCTGGACATTGATCAGCAGCTAGTGGGCAGTGGTACTGTGCATCACTTGCTTTTCTTGTGTTTTATTCTCCTTTCCCTCTATTTTTTTATTACTATTATCATTAGTAGTAGCAATATATTATTATATTTTGTTTAAATTATTAAGCTGTTCTTATCTCAAGATATACATTTTTTTTCTGATCATCCCCACTGGGATGGGGCAGGAAGCGAGCAAGTAGCTGTGTGGTACTTTGTTGCCAGCTTGGGTTAAACCATGGCAAATATTYTCAGGTCTAACTTATAATTTTGAATCTTTTAATATACAATTAAAATAACAGGTGATATGAAGCTGCATGAAAATCCAAGTACATTAAAACACTTATCTTTATCAACAAAACCTCTTATTTCAAGTTGATTTTAAAAAGTTCCATTTTCCTCAAGCTAATGCCAATTGGCTTTGATTCTGTGGCCTCAAGCCTATTCTCACCAATTTGTTACATCACTTAGAATGGGCATCACATGAACAGATGTGTAATCCATGATAATGCTCCCTACCCAGAATGCCTCTAGAAACCAGAACAATCTCATCACTACAATATGCTTAGAATCCAAAAGGTGAGCATACTCTATGTATTACCCTCTCCCACATTTGCATTTATTTAAAAAATGTAAAAGGAGTAAAATGGATSACGTTTTACGGTAAGCCGAAGGCAGATATTCTAAACTACATACTTTGCTCAATGGGGAAAAGATGGAGGGATGAAGAGTACGTGACAGATCCCTGTAAGCCCTGTAATGCTGCGTAATCAACAGCACAATGAGTGCAGCTGTGAATATRCAGACTGCTACTGTCAGAATCACATATTTTTCAGTACTGTCAAACATTACCTTTATCCCTGTTCTATAGTCTTCCAAGATTAACAGCACTCCTGATCTATAAAATCACTTGCTCTAGCTAAGATAATTATCTGCATGTGTTTGCCAGTTAAAATGTCCAAATTTTCCATTGGTTTCTGGATTTAGTTTCTTTATAAAGTTAAATTTTGCAGCGCTTAAGCTACATTTATTTCTTCCTCAGCTGACTTATTTTTCAGAATCTGAAATAACATTTTAGGCAGAATGCCTTTGTCATTTTAAAAACATGCTAAAATATTTCTTAGATCTCCTCTCTGTATTTTTTGTAAAATTCTTTTGCCCACATAATACAGCTGCAAACCTGCCCCTTAAAATAAGTATACATTTCTGACTGAGACATTTTTGAAACTACTGAATCCTTGCTGAATTTTTTGGAGTTCATTTACCCATTCTTGATGCTAGTATGATAGAGACAATAAACACATGGATTCAATGATGCTACATAATTTGTATCTTGATAAAGTACTTYCTCAACAGTTCAATGTACATCTGTGCACAGTGAAAGTATAACAGTAATACCAAAGTTTAACTATATTTAAAGTAATAAAGTACTACTGAGTTTTGTGTAGGAAACCGGAGATCTTCCAAAGCAGACGTTTGCTTTCCAAAAAACTGTGGCWAGAAAACTGCAACACAACTCAAACCAAAAGTGCTACTCACTTTTGAGGAGGACATACGAAGACAAGATTCTAGTGTTGCTGGATGCCCTAAAAATACTTCGCTGTCCTTGAAAGAAAATTAAGAAATTTCTTTYAACAGAAATATAACCTCATTTTAAGGAAAAATCAAGAAAGTGACAACCGGAGAGGTGCCTGCCCAAACTGAGAAGAGTATCCTATCATTCAGTCATTTGATTTCAAATCTGTGCCTATTTCATCCTCYTCTTCATCCAAGTTCCAGGCTGATTAGGGTAAAGACAGAATTTTCTTTCAAGCCCAGAACACCAGACAGTTATTTCAAAGCATTTCTAACTATATCCTTTATTTTTCCTGTGGACAGAAGTGTAATARTATGAAAGTTTTCTTCCTTCCCCTGGTTATGTTGCCAGACTGGTATTTACAGTAATCCACCATTTCCAACATGCAGCAATTTGTATGYCAAGTCAGTGCCCACTCCAAGCCTTTTAGATTAATGTGGAGTGTGACTTCCAATGAGTGAAAAGTTATTGCAAAGTTTTTGCATGGCACTGGTAAAGAGAGAACGGAGGTAACATTTTCAAAGTGTGACATAAAGTTAACCACTCTCACTCTGTGGGTGGGAAGAACCACTACCCTTGTTAAGAGTATTCTTGTTAAGAATTGTTCACTGATTTTATATTATGCCATTAAGAACTTTGTGTATAAAGAGGTATTACTGGGCAACTACTGTTTGGGCTAAGGAACCAAGGCCAGCAGCAGTCGGAGTGTTAGTTTTGACTTCAATAGCTCAGCAACACAAGGAGCTGGCCTGCCCTTCTGTCTTTTGAGACTTATGATAGTTCTGTGACATGGCACTTTTATAAAAAACATTTTACCTTTTTTTTTCTATTTGAAAATATTGTAACAAAAGATGCTCACACCTATAATTATGTAAAACATMTGCACTGCCTTTGGAGCTATTTGTTTCAGTGTACCAACCTAATGTGCTCACAAATCAGTGTGATGACTGATTGCTAAACCTGTACCTGCTGTGGGTAAAAACAAAGGGAGAAAAGGGCAATACTCTGACCCTAATATCAATAATATCCCATGAGTATTAGAACTTCATTTTCCCMTATATTGCTGCATTATCAGGGAACTAGTTAATGCCAAACTATCTGTCTACTATACAATTTCTTAAGCGACCAAAATGTGGACAGGACTGGCTATAAATAGAGCATTAACTAAACACAGGCATGGAATATTCCTTCCTCTACTATGCACGAAGATAAGAAAATCTGTGTATCCCCATCTTGAGCCTGACATTTKTGGTTCTTACAGTCGCAGTAGGAAAATAATTACAGTACTTGCCTAAATGTTTACTCTCAGTGAGGAGAAGCAACTGCATCCTGTCTCACACATCATTTTGTTGCTTCATTAATTAAAACAGTTCAAAAAAGAGCTGGTCTAACTTTCAGCTAATGAATAGAARGCACGCAAAAAAATAACTGGTCCATCTGTGAGCTGTCAATTATTTTAACCAGGAAATGGAAATAGGAAAATGCTTTCWGATTTCATAGAATAGAACTCGCTATATTAGCCCAAGTGTGAATCTGGGGCTGGTGAAGCAGGAAAGTGTATATCCAAATGAACGTGTTAATATGAGTAAGAATGATTAAAAGTTAGTAACATTTTAAGGAAAACAGAATTGAAATAAAGACTGAATTTAGWGTATATATATAGAGAGAGTGCTTGCACATTGTAAATTTACACAGGTTTTCATTAAACAGGTTAGSTTAGGTTCCAAAAACATCATATGTGAGTCATCCTAAAAGTTTGAAAGACTGATATAGCTTACAGATTTTCTGTAAGACAAAGTAGATCATGCTGAKTTCCATATTGCTAGGTTTTTTCTGCTGCTCAATCTTGCATTTGTTGTAGTACATTATTCCAACACTGCAAATTGCAATATAGTAATTTTACTAATCACTGAAAAAGTGGCCAGACTTATCCCTTTCTATTCAAACGGTAGAGAGGTTCCATAAATAAAACCAATATATTACTTTCTACTGCTTCTATTATTGCAAAGGAACATTCACACAAAGTAAGCCAGAATTTTTCATGGTTTATTCATCATTCTGGTAAATAAGTTTAGTTGTCAAAATTCATACAGCTGGTTCTTATTTCAGAAGACTAGTGGTTAGCCCTAATGTTTAGCTTCCAGATTTTATCTGTAATGGCTCAAAGTTACAGGAAAAAGTAAATTTTTAAATATATATATATATACCTTTTCCTTGTGAGTTAACAAATTTCAGATAATTTTAAACATATTGTATTGTTCTGTTGTGGGTACCACAACTTTCAATTAAACTACTTAAATAATGTTTGTATAAAAGTGGATTTTATTTATTTGCATTTTTTCATGAATAGTCAAATAYTTGTACAGGAAATTGTGTCATCACTCAGCATTATTCAGCATAACCAATTGTAAGGTTTTTGCTGGTAGTGTGTTCTTGTTTTAACTCCCTCCCCTTTACAGAAATTTGTCAGTTGTATACAATCTTTGAAAAATTCCTTGGTTTTGAATGAAACCAAATAGCAATCATTATGTTCAAGCCCAGTCCATAGTCCAACAGAGTCAAGGCACAAGACAATTTTCAGTGTTTCCACTATATACAGTAATTTTCCCTTGAGAAATGTGCATTAAGTAGCCGTAGCTGTGACTTTATTAAGTCATATTGTTCAAATCAATTTCGACATTACTTTCTCATGTTGCTGTTTATTTTAGCCCTTAGTAAAGGAAACAAATGCCTTAAACTTCAGACAGTGACTAAGGGTTCTGAATATGTATTGCACAGAGGATAGCTCTTCTGCAGTGCCTGCAGGTATCTCCCAAGAGATGTTAACCTCCCAAATCAAGGGCTGTTAGGACAATAAAAACTCTGGAATAGAACAGTGTTTAGGACATCAGTACTTTGGCAGCCTGTACTGTGTTCAGCGCTGACATGATTTTGCTGTTAGCAGAGAACTGCCCTGAGGAATTTTAAATAGCTCAGACAAGTCTACATGAACTGAAGATACCCCAGCATCTGTGGTGTAATTTCTTCTCTGAAGAAGAAAAAGGATAGTRGTGCCTTTCAAAATTGTTTCATTATTTTATGTGAGTACATTATGAAGCAGGTTCAGTTAAGTACCTTTTCTATTCAAGTGATCAAAAGAAAATTTTCACTGTATCCACAGGCAGAGAAATCAGAGATAAAGTAGATTTCYGTGAGGAAGACTTTTTTGAAATTGTAAAGAAATCATTAGCACATAAAGTTAGACTATGGGTCTAGTGTAGAGCTGGAATGAAATTATGGGTAGGATTTATAAACCACTGAAATAGGGGTTCATAATAGAAGTGCTGGCACAGCAGTAGCAAGGGTTAACTGAGTGCAATTTTAGTGAGGCAGAGCTCCTGGAGGTGCCCTATCAAGTTAAAGAAAAATGTTAGCAATGTATTCCTTGATGTATCTAAATCCTTCCACTTCTAAGACCCTCCCTACRTATGTCTTCTCTATATAGTGGAAAACATTTTTTTTGTGATGCTTTTGCACTTATCAGGAGAGTATATTCAGCTGCTGACTTAATCCCACACTCATTAGCGAAGTCCATCAAAGGAGTTTTTGCAGTCTTTGTTTGTCTGATACTATTTTTTGAGAACTCATGCTATGCTTCTATCTGTCATGATATTTTAGCACCATGGTCTGAAAGCGAAGAAACTGAAAATATGGAGATAGAGAGAYTTTAAAGGTCAGCGCTCCACAAAATTTCACGTCTGAAATAAAATCATGTACATTGCGAAAATGATAGATTTGTCTCAAAGTGTTTATCACCTTTTAAACTTTCATCATAATGAAACTATTTTTACTTTTTGGTATCAATTTTAAGAATTTTAGCCACTCTGTATTCCTCCTTTACAATTATAAGGAAAACAATCCTTTGTTATGTTACGTATTTGTACCCAACAACAGGCGTTTGAGAGCTCAGTATTGGTCCGATATGACACAGGACATGGGAGATTAAACATCATTATCGAAGATCTTTTTTAATTATGGCAAGGATAATGAAGTGAGCTGTACCTGGCAGACCCCTTGGAACCCATTGGTGTGCTGTACAGCASCTCATGCTGACACCACTGAGGCACAAAACTTCAGACACTAACGAAGACCTTTAAAAGGCTCTGAAGACCTTGTTCTAGTTGCCTATTGGGATACTGAATACCATCTTATTTCCATGATAACATTTAGAAAATAATGAGTTTCTATATAATCAAGAAATTTCAAACAGTAAAGACAGTGCAGCACCKAAAATGAGTTGTTCAAGAGATGACTTACATTGTCTCAGGTAAAAAGCTGCTCAAGACAGCCTAGTTAAATGAACAGGCTTTTATATGTGTGACCRTTAAGAAAGGGTCCAGTTTTATTAGTGCAGTTAAACTCTCTCTCTGAAATGAGTGAAAATCCAAGCTYCACTTTATGGGCCAAGATACGTGTGCAAGCATTCATTAATGGAACAAAAGGATCTTTATAAACTGTACCTAAAATCTCATGAGTACTGAGGAAAAAAAAATATTTATTCCATGTACATGATTTCAAAAGCAGTGGTTTGGAGAATATGAATGACTTGCATATGGTCATTGAAAAGGCCAAAATAGGATGAGATATTCCAATGCAGAGTCTAAATTCTGCTTCATTTTCCTCACTCATTGGTAATGTAATCCAAAAGCAAGAAAGAAGTAAAAAAACTGCTTGGAGACMTTGAGACATAGTAAAAGCAAGAATATCCTACATGGAGACTTATAATGAACAATCCACAGTTTTTTAATCCATAATAAAAATCCAAGATTTTGTTTCTAATGTTTTATATTTCAGTATCTACCAATAAAAAAGGAAATTAACGTGGACAATATTACTTTCTTRCTTGTCTGGCTGTTATATGTCACAGTACTACACAACTACTTGAATTACAAAGTTTGAACTTCCCTTTGAAATTACTGGCCTAAAATTGTTTTGTGAAAATCAGGGATTTCTCAAAATGAAGTTCTTAATTTCATGAAGGTATCTTCAAAAATTGTAATTTCAGAAATGAATGTTGCATTTTACAGTGTTTAAAATCCAGTGTTTAAAATTTTTTTTTCTAACTTTCTATCATGACCCCACTCTTATCTGCTTGACATCTATCATTTTGCTTTAAAAAGAGCTATAGTGTCTACTATCTGTCCACATTTAAACTTGAAATAGGCACAGTTATATTTTATGCTTCCCTCATGAATGAAAGAAATTCCATTAAATAACCTCATTCCTGCAGAACTAAATTTAAAAACTATTTTATGAAGTCTCTTAGGTCAGACTTTCAGAGTATCTCTTTAAGAGACAAATTAAATTTATATTTTAGATAAATTTTATCTATTTGTATACATAAAACCMAGTCATTGTTTATTGTTATGAATATAAAAATAAGAAAGTATATCCACAACTCCTGAACTGCCCCTTACAGATTTGGATGTTAGTCCAAAGGGATGAATATTCTCACAAAGATTTCCAGACTCAGGGAAAAATATTAAGTGAAAATATTGTTTGAATATAGTACTTTCTGAGTGTTTTACATCCACAGTATAAGAAACAACTAGAAAAAAAAAAAGAAGAGATCTAAAATATTTGCATTCCTAACTTGATAATATTACAGAGCAAAAGAGAAAGGTAGAGAAAATAATCATAGAAACAAGAATCATATCAGATAGAAAATACTTTTAAAATGACAGAGTCTAACCATATGTTTGCATATATAGTATGGGTCAGCAGTGCCCCGGCAGSCAGRAGGGCCAGCCCTGTCCTGGGGTGCACCAGGCCCAGCATGGCCAGCTGGGCAAGGGAGGRGRTTGTCCCCTTCTGCTGTGCTCTGGGGCGGCCTCACCTCCAGTGCTGGGGGCAGTTTTGGGTTCCACAATATAAAAAAGACCTTAAACAATTAGTGTCCAAAGGAGGGCAACAAGGATGGGGAAGGGCCTTGAGGGGATGCCATGTGAGGAGCAGATGAGGTTGCTGGTTCTGTTCAGCCTGTGGGAGACTGAGAGGAGACCTCAGTGCACTCTGCAGTTACCTCCCGAGGGGAAGAGGAGGGGCAGGCACTGATCTCTGTGGTGACCAGTGACAGGATGAAGGGAATGGCCTGTGATGGTGYCAGGGGAGGTTTAGGTTGAATTTAGGAAAATGTTCTTCACCCAGAGGGTGGTTGGGCACTGRAACAGGCTTCCCAGGGAAGCAGTYACAACCCCAAGCCTGACAGAGTTCAAGAAKTGTTTGGACAATGCTCTCAGGTACACRGTGTGGTTCTTGGGGATGGTGCTGTGCCGACCCAGGATTYGGATTCAATTATCCTTGTAGGWCYCTTCCAACTCAGCATATCCTGTGATTCTGTGATTCTGTGAACCATTAACCAGCACTGTAAAGCCCACCATGAAACCATGTACCCAGTTACTACACCTACGTGTGTTTTAAATCCTTCTAGAACTGGTGACTCAACCACTTCCCTGGACAGCTTTTTCCAATGCTTGACAATGCTTTCCATGGAGAAATTTTTCCATATCCAACTCAAACCCCACCTGGTGCAACTAGAGGCCATTTTCATTTGTCCCATCACCAGTTACCTGGGAGAAAATGTCAACCCCCACATCACCACAACCCCCTTTCAGGGGGTAAAATCCCCTAAGCCACCTCTTCTCCAGGCTAAGCCACCCCAATTTCATCAGCTGTTCCTCACAGGACAATTCACCAGGATTGTTGTCCTTCTGTGGACACGTGCCAGCTGCTCAGCATCTTCCTTGTAGTGAGAAGCTCAGAACTGGATTTCCATGCACACACACAATGTGCAAAGGTCTTACAAAATAGCATAATAGCATCGTTAAAAAAAGAAGAATCATCCAGTTATTAATAATCCAAATGCCTCCCAGCAGATTAAATATATTTGCCACCTAAAATGTCTCTTGATTAAATATTATATGATTTCATATGCATTAATTATTTCTAACAATAATGCTTCTCTGACCCTCTTACTGTATTGCTATTAAAATCTAAGTGTCTAATAAAATGAAGTTTATGCTTTTCTATATACCTTCTTTGTTTCTGATGTTCTTTACTCAGCCTCTGTAACAGATGATTGTAAGACTAATGTGCATTCTTTACAACCTCAGACAAATACAGAACTGTTAAAACAGAGTGGTTGATCTAAACTCCTGAAAATCATTGCCTCAAAAATTCGTTACAGACGTGGGAAGAACTCATTTTCAAAATTATGCAATTTCTTACCAATCCTGAGAATGGTTTTAGAGTTTTAGAGAATGGTTTTAGAGAATGGTTTTACAGAAGGAGGTTAACTTCCAAACTCAATTTTTAATATATTGATTTCAAAAGATTTATTGATTAAAATAAATATATTTATTTTGAATATATCCTGCAGGTGATATATTCTCTTCTATCTACTCCAAGCCTAGTGTGAAGGGGGCTGATAATATTGTTTTAGTCTTTAGAAAGAAATGGCTGTATAACAACCACTGAAATCACAGCTGGTAATAATTATGGCAGTCTCAGTAGGGAAGCCAAAGATGGATTTATCATGAGAAGGTGAACCATTTTTAGCAGAGTTTCATTCCTTTAGAAGAAGACCACACAGAAAAGCTTGAAGGCTTTTGAAATGATGCATTTGTATGAGCTAAATTTTAAATTTGTGATCTGCCTGTCATAAAGAGTGGCACATAGCTGTGCCACCTGAGGAGCAGAGAATTACTCAGAACATCACCATTTTCTACCTTCCCCAGGGGAGATATAAGTTACTTTGGACTTTCTCTTGTGTAGCAGTAACTTGTCATGCATGTCTGTCCAGATGCTCTAGGAAGCCTCAGAGGAGAAAAAGTCTGCCTGCTTCCAACTCCATTCCTAACTGCTTAATTTGGGGTTTCAGTACAGGYCTTTGTGAATGAAGTCAGGCAGCCCATGAAGACAGGGTTACTGATGTCACTCCTTTGACAAACACCATAGGACTAAGCCTGAAATGCTTCCTATTCTTGAGTAGCACTTCATTTCAGGGATAATTTGGGACTCATTCTAAACAGGAAAATTCATGTCTGCTGATGATGTMATTTCTCCCTTTGTTTCATGAGTTTTGTGTACTTTGTCAAGATTACTTATAATTGAAAACTCTTGGTCTTGAAAACTTCTGAAATTTTCTTGTATTGTATTACTTTCCTCATTTGTAAGTAGTTTTAGTTCATGATCAATTTAACTTTGAGAATCAGAAAATATKTATCTTTTCAAACTCTGTCCTTGTTTGGTTCTTTATAGAGGTAGTAAATGRAATTTGTGTTAGATCTGTAACCATATACAGCTAGTGAATAGCAAGAACTTCCTTGAATTTGACAATGTTCTGTATTAAACTGGTTAGCTGTGTTAAATTGTTAAATTGCTGTACCTAAACAAAAAAAAAAAACAAACCCAAGACCACAAAAAATAAAACAAAAAAACACAGTTAGTTCTGGCCAAAAATATATCTGAACTAAGGAGACTATAAATGAATAGGTATGAAGAATTGTAGTAAAAACCTCTACGAAAAGCTATTACACGGGACTATAACCAAGGATTTATTCTCATGGCTTTTGGAAATAAGAACAAGAAAAAAAGTTCAATTTTCTAAAATGATATCATCAGGTTTTCTAAACAAAAGAGAAAGGAGATTAACTGAAAGATGAAGAAATCCCCTGCAAACTATTTATATTGTAGCCAAGTTGTTTAAGCAAATTCTGTAAAGACAGAGGCAACAGCAGACTGAGTATCAAATGTCACCTGTTCTCACACTGAAATCACAGAGTAAGCCACAGRCCTTATGCATTTCTGTTACATGGTATGCAGGAAAGGAATCCTAAACTTTTTTCTTGCTCCTGTTTGCTGATGACGTCATAAAGGTCATTGCATAAGGATACTGATAATGACTTTGGGCTGATGGAGGAAACCTAATTTTAAAGAATTAAACACATAACTTATGTTACATATTTAAGTCATACTTTTCAGGGATAATTTTCCATGCCTTTTTTTTTTTATCGTAATATTTGACTTCTTGAAGCTGGAGATCCTTAGAGCAGAAAACAAAAACAAGATGCCTTTACCAAATTGCAAATTCTCCATATACAAATGATGGTCTGGCATCTACAAAGTTTGTTTGAAGTAACAAAACTCTATGTATTGCCAACTATACACTCAGGTTGTCAAAACTGGAAACAGTAGACARTGGGATTCTGCAGCACTGAGGTGTCAATGAGGAGAAAAAAGCTATCCACATCATAAAACATCAAAGAGTCATTTAGAGAGATGGGAGAGAAAAAGAAAAGTGTCTCCAATAGTGAAATGAAAAATAAGAATCCTATGTCCTGATCTGCCAGCAAACTTGCAATCACCTCTAAAGGAATATTATTAATATAAATGGCTCAGAAGGCATCCCAAGCAGTGCTCATTAATATGTAACTGTAAATCTAAGAAATATTAATAAATCTTAATATATTAAAATAAATGTCTTTTAGGGTAGATGCAAATATATGTGTATTAGCCAAAGTTTTGAGAGTATTTAACGTTATTTAAAATTAAATTAGGTGAAACGAAAAAACCTTCTTCCAGAGCTTTTCATTTTAAGAAATAAGGAGTTTCTCCTTTTCTAAGGTTCATCTGTTCTGAGCTATTTTTCCTTGTCTCTTCTTTCTTTCAGAAAGGATTTGCTTTTTCCTTTTTTAATCAGCTGATGTAACCACAGTTTTGAGCACATCCAGTTCCTTTGTATGATCATGTCAGTGATTAGATCTGCATTGAACTGCATCCATCATTATGCATTTTCCAAATATGAGAAAGTGTAAGAAAATGTCATTGTAAGAAAATGTTGGTCTTAAAAACTAGTTACRTAGTTTGCAAGCTGCAAAAGATACCTACAGTAGATAAACAGTAGATGGTATAAGTCCATCAAGGACYGAGGTTGGCCCAAGGAATGAATCACAGTGTACAAAAATGCATAATTGAACAGAGGTGTTGCTAACATGTATCACTTACACTGTAAAGCCCAAGAAGAACCACTGATGTCATACTTACTGACATGTGAACCAGACATGTGCTTTGTAAGATCAGCCCTTCTTTTCYGCCCTTATTTTCTTTCCTCATTTATCGTTTTTTAAAATATATTCCTGATTATTACCTCCAGCTAGCTTGTGCCATTTCCTATTTGAATACACGGCCTAGAGATTCATGGTTTCACACAGCAAAAAGTCTGTTTTAACCTTCYCTCCTTTCTACTGGTACTACAGTCCTGTGGACAAATGATAACAGTGATGTGCAAAATGAATTAACTACTTGGTGCAATACAACAGTGGTGTTTGCCGAGGACATACCCAACTGCACATTCATTGGCAGAGATAAGGATAGATAACATTTAACAGTAAGTGAATTTTCCAGTATAGTCTTAGGTATGTGCCAGAGCCCTGAGCTCTCCTTCCTTATCCAAATCCCAGTGTTTGAAGGCTCTTCTTTTTAAAATAACAGTCGGTTTACATTCTGTAATTGGTAACTAGATTTTAATCATTTAAATCATAATTTCTTTTCACAAGTTACCCTAATACATTGAAGCTAGGAGTTTGAAAGCCCACCTTTTATGGAAAAAGTAGTGTTTCATTTTTGCAGCACAATAAAGAAGAACAAATGCCCTTTGCAAGTCCATAAAGCATTTTGAACTCCCTAATATTATTCATGTACTGCTTCCTTTTATATTTCTAGTCTTCAACCAATTTTTAATAGAGCTGCATATGTATATATATTCAAGCAGCACACATAAGCCTCAGGATAGACGGCAAATTATCTAATAAATCTTTAGATGTGTTTCAGAGAAACATGACTTTTCATTCTGCTGTCTACAGTCATGGAATGTGTGTGATTCACGGCATCTAGATTTTGTGAAAGAATACCAACAAAAATGCTTCGTACATGAGAAAAACGACATGAGAAAATTGTGTTTTGCTTCCAAACAAGCCTGACTCAACCAATATTGAGAGTAAATTGCTGGTATTTTTATTAATGTATTTATGTATTTTAGTCCGGTCTCAGCTGCCCTTAGTCAGCCCTTATGAAGTTGTTAGTATTTTACACACTGAAACTCTTTCAGTGATTATTTTAGCCATGAGTCTCCTGCAGCACTCTTATTCAGGATGGACTCTTGCAGATGCATCTCTAAGGGCTGTGCAGGAAAAAAGAACTTTTTGCTCTGGTATTTGACCATATATCCATGCAGACCTTATCCATTTGATAAAATGGAAGGAAAGGAAGCTAGATTTTCTGTTATGTAGTTGAAAAAAGTTTTTTGCAAGAGCTGTATTTTATTATAGGGTTAATTACAAACTTGTTAAGTAAGCCACATAAGTCATTTAACTCCTTAGATTCCATTTTTGCTGCAATAAAATAGGAATTAAATATTGTTCTGACAGGCAATGGAATCATGCAGAGCTTTGGGATTTGTTGTGAAAATCTAGCTTTCAGCTATGTAACAGCTGACTCATTTCTGTGGTTATTCTCATGGAAGAAAACCTGTTACTGGGATGTCAGTAGAAAGCCATCATAAAAGGGATACAGACATGCAGACGAGCATTTTATTCTAGAACTTASCTAATACTTGCAGAGGGACAGTATGTTATCCACTATATCAAAGTTCTGTTTTTACAATGTATTCTATACAAATGTATTAATATCAGTGGAATGTGTTTATGCCAGCCTGGCCCTTGTATAAAAATCYATTTTCCCTGGATTACAATTTTTTTCCACAATAGTCAGCATTTGATTAACTGGAAATACTTTTTTTTTTGCTTATGTGAGGGGGCTCTTTTCCTATTCTTTATAATGTTTAGCTTAATTTTAGTTTCTCATACGAAGTTTATTATTGTAAAGGAAGTGTTCTGTTTCCACATGTGTATTTTATATCCATTAAAGCTGTCCACGGTCATTATAAACTGCCCTTATAAAGCACTGACAATGTATTCACAGCATGTGATTATATTCTCTTTCTAATCTTCCATAACACAATCCTGCCTCRTTCTTTCTTAAGCAAGACTAATTGAGTTACATCAATTAATTCACTACATAACTAGGACTGAACTAAGTATTGACTAAGTCTGTGGTTCTGCTACAGATTTCTGTACTAATTTGAACAGAAAAAAAGTATGCCATTAAGGATAGATGTTTATAAAATTTATATATTTAATGAAGAAAAATACGTAGTGTGTAAAAGGCTTATCCGATCTTTTTAAGCATATTTAAGCATATCTATATATAGATAGATATATATATGTATAATAAGACAATGTCCCTTTAAATCATGTGCTACTCACCTGACCCCATTCTATTTTGGAAACTTTTCCACTAAGAAAAATATATTCTAAATAAAAATCAGTATTTTGTCCTGAAAAGAACTCTTCATTTCCTATTACTAAATGTAATAAATGTGCGGGTTTTGATAATGAAAAATATTTATGTTTATTTATTCAAAACAAAAGTGAATTTAAGACTTATTTTTGTATTTTGATATCTGAGATTATTACTACAATTCAGTATGCTTGGAAAATTTTACCTTTTCAGATGCTAAAACCCTGAAATTGATTTATGCCTTGGATGAGAAAGCTCTCTTCCAAATGGAATAGTTTGTTTCCACAAAACATAATGTAATTTCTTATGTGATGAATAGACTTTCAGTATTCAAACTGATTACTCAATTTAGCAGAAAACTGTAAGTTTAAYGAGACATTGAATTAAAATGCTCAGGAGAAAAAAATCTGAGTTTCTTCTACTTTATGACAAATGTTCTCCAAACACAACATAAGCAACAATATCCTCACATCTGCAATGCTGATGCACTGATGAATTTTTCTGTACTATGAACGCATTTGGGAATTTTGCATTAGTTGCATGTATGGGAAGGAACCATGTCGCTGGTGGTAATTTTGTTCTTTGTCTCGGAAATGGGGAAATAACTAGGATGAGAAGTGTGTATTTTTTTCACGTCAAGCACAGATCTAAAAAACTCTCAATCTCTCAGAACTGTCTCCTAACTGAGTATAAAGTAACTGACAATAAACACAATTCTATTTCTGAACATGATGTTGTTTAGTTCCCTGATCCTTATCATTTTTCATTTCTTATAGGTTGAACCTTGTTTCTGCTGGAGGAAAAAAGATCTTATTCATGTTGTACAGAAATTTTCTTATGAGAAATGGTGGCATTTTTATATGCAGTACCCAGTAAAGAGTCAAAGTAACAAACACACATAAGCCAATAACAAAACAGCGAGAAAGGGCCTAATTCATAGTAAATATTTTTTGCAATTACTAATTTGCCCTTTGCCCCTTTTTTTTTTACCTGTTATGTTCCTGCAATCATGTGGAGATTTAGAGGTACCAGTGTGATTAAACCTAGGCAGAACTCCTCCTCAAGGGGAGTTGTGACCTTCTCTCTTTTTGTGCTTCATAGGCTGCCAGCAATGGTGGTGCTTAACAGAAATCTAAGATTAGTTGCCTACCTCATATCCTGGGAATGTCAGTCACCTTTTCCTACCCAAGAATAAATACATCTCCCTCTCTTTTTCGTTGTGGTTTGGTTGGTTGTTTTGGGTTTTTTTTTCTCTGGCTATGGCCTCCTCAGAAGCTGCTGACTGGTTAAGCTGCTTGTCATTCTTATCTCAATACATTTTCTGCTATAAGGCTATTTTAACGTCTCACTTGCAGCATCATTTATTCTCCTGTTGTTTTAAAACTCCTTCTGAGATACACTTCTTCCCAACTTTCATCTACTTCACACAGGCCATGTGTCAGCTCTGCCAGCCTCATCAGAAGTACCTGATTATCCTCTCAGAGAGCTCAAGGTTAAGTATCTTGACCCCAGAGTTTGAAATTCTGAATTGCACCGTATCTCATTCACCTCTAAGTCAAAGATAAGAGTTTGAACCCCCTTGTGAAAGATTAAGATGGAAGATTGTTGTTTAAACTCAGAAAGATACGCATTTTTCTTATCTTATTCAGATCAATTTGATTTCTAGCTGCCGCAATTTCTGTTGGCTTTTGTAGCAGATTGTCTCTCTCTTTAGCTCTTACCCAGCAACATTTCTGACTCAAGTGCTGTGAAAAGCAAATAGATTTCATCATGCAGACTAGAAGAAAACAGTGATAACRAATAGGAGATGCATAATATGTGATGGATCTGACTTCCAATTTAAAAGAATTTTCATGCAAGCCAGTTTATAAGATTCAACCAGCTCTAAATTATTTCCTTTATGAAAACATTAAAAAAACCCAACCAAAAATATGAAAACAACTCCACTATAACAGGTAATAGGAAGGTGAAATTAGAAATCATATTTGTGGGGTATATGTCTTTAATATTGCTCTTTGTTATGAACACTCTGGGTGCAATTATCTGTCCAAAAATTCAGCCATATTAGAAGGGTATTTTGTGAGCACCCATGATTTAGTGTGATTTTACAGCTTAAAAACCAAAAAACAATCATATATATTGGTGTATAAAGAATCAATATTCATCTTGAAAACTAGTTATGTATCTGGGAAAGTAACAGTGGAAAGGCAAAGTATCAGGATGAAAGTGTCATTTGTCCATGTCATTGCCCTGAGTGCCACCATCTATGTAAAAACAAAATCAAAACTGTTTTGCTTTTAAATTCAGATATTTACTTGAGGCCAAACATTTTCTGAATATTGAATTTTGTTTTATTATTTTCCCCAACATACTTTCAAAAAATTCTGTATAATTTTTAAGATGTCGTGATTTCCCAAAGTAGTTGATAGTTCAGAGGATTAAAAGCAATTTTCAAAAATAAATATAATAATATTTTTTTTATATTCTCTTTCACCATGTAGTATTTACATGCTGGATTTCTCTTCACTAGAGATCAAGGAATGGTCTAGCAGGAAATGTCCCTGCCTATGGCAGGTGGGGTTTGGAAATAGATGATCTTTAAGGTCCCTTCCAAACCAAACCAAACCAAACCAAACCAAACCAAACCAAACCAAACCAAACCAAACCAAACCAAACCAAACCAAACCAAACCAAACCATTCAATAAGATTACAAATAGAACAAGATATTTTCCTTTATTATGTCCTGTGCATGATTTTCTATTTGCTATGCTTTCCACATGAATCTAGTCATAAAGAATATTCAGATGATTAAAAAAACCCTTAAATTTTCTTCACTAAAGAGTAATTTCAGTGGGATCTGCTTGGATGCCATAGGAGACACATTCAAAATAGTCTTTGATTCTTTGCAACATCAACTTTTAAAAGTGTTTCCAGCCAAAAAGGGGAGTGAAACCCAAAAAAKAATCCAGTTTTCCTCAGCTTCATTACTTTTCTTTTGTATCTTAATCTTCTTAAAGTATCACCATTATTAAAACTTTTATCTTAGTTGTTCTTAAAAGTATTAAAACACGACGCTTGAAAATACAAAGATTGAGCTACAAAGATTACARATGTGAGCTTTATCCTTTGGTCTTTTATCCAGCCCATTTTCTATCCTTCTGTTTTAATTTGCCAGCTTTTACTGGGGTAATTTTTTATTTTAATAATGGAATGCATGTTGCTGGACTGAAGTGGAGGGTACCTTCATGGTACGAAGTTATCAAGTCAAGAATTGCAGAATACTTTCAGTGCTGCACAAAAGCAGGCAGTGACACTTTCAACAAAGAGCTGGCAGTCTTAGGACTTGTTTAGGCAAAACCAAACTCCATACTGGATGCCTTTCAAGTTTCTAAGTTCTCTTAAATCGTCCTTAATATTAAGTCCTTTATATTATGTACTGTATGTAACAATCTTTTGAAACCAGATTCTACAGAAAAAAAAATGTACACCAATAAACTGCTATATGGAGCTGTGTAGAAAAACATGATTTCCTTCAAAAAATCAGGATTGGTTTTCAAAGAAAGGTCCACATTTGCTTTGCATCATCCTTCAGCTCATACTGAAAGGATCACAACGTAGCCAAGTCTTTGGCTTCTTCTCAGCCATCTCCAGAGAGAAATAATAGCTGATGTCAAAATGCTCGTTTGGCCACCACATAATGTCTTTCTTCTTGAGAACCTTCCAAACAGCTTCTCTGAGCTATTCCAGAGAAGCAATTATCACCTGTCCTGGTGATTTTACAGAGGTACAAATGTCAAAGTTTCACCTGAGAGAAAACATCCATACAATAAAAGTAGCATAACATGCTGTACCCTTGAAGAGGAGAAAACTGCAGCTGTTTCACACAGATTTTCTTTGCATTAAGTAAAGCACAAATATATACACCTAAATGTCGTAGCTATTACATCCATAGATTAGTCAGGTAGGTTCTTGTGATGACCAAATAGAATGTAGATTGTATATGTGTAACTATATTACTATATTCATCATAGAAGCTKCTAATTAATCTGTTTATATCATTAAAAGTATACTTATGAATATTTCTAAGTACTATTTATTTATATGTATTAATATCTCAAAGTAAACACATAATTTATGAAAAAAAATTAATCAGATTGACTGCCTTCTCTCTTCCGATCAGATATCACAACTCTCCTCTGAAAATTCAGGTCTCAAGTTCACTTTTCTTGATCAATTTTTAGCAGTCTAAGGGTTATTTTTGCAGACAGCAATAGTAAATTTGGAATTTAGAGTAGACTAATTCCAAGTGGTTCTCAGTCCTGATGCAATGATCAGTACAGAAAGAGACAACATATATTTGTTTGAGATATAACACAATCCTCTTCAGTGTAACATCTTATTTCTTRTGCTTTTCTCTTCCAGTTTTTCTACATCTCTGTTATATCTGCCTTGTATTCAAAATTTTTAAATAGAACCTGTRGAAAATACTCTTATATCCATGGTAACCCAAAAATTGACAAGGAATAAAATTACTGCAGACGATTAAACAAGGGAAAATGAATGTAAGTTCCTTCAGCTTTTCTGAAATATAAAAATGGATATGAATTCCTTTAGACATCAAAGTTTTCGACAACTGGAAATTTATATTCTACATTGAATTTGCYGTTGATAATTTGTGACTATTTTAATATATATTTATTTTTCCTTCTTTTGTTCAGAATAAGAAAGTCAGCTGAATAGCTCCAGTACTCTGGAGTTTTGGAAAATCCCTATATTTTCAGTAATGAAACCTGCAAGTTCATTGCTCMAGGCCCTAGGCAAAGGACTCTGTTCCAATGGTCTTTCTTTTTTCTTCATGTAGAGTTTAACAGGTTTGAAGAACTATTTCTCCAATATAACCTTTGTTTAACTTTCTTGAGCATACGTGAAACTATCAACATGGAATGTTTATAAGCCCCAGGCCTGTAAGGATTAGGCAAATAAGATTTTTTGCTTTCTGCTCTGCTTCAAAAGCAGCTAAGGGTTATGCATTCCTGTTTCACAAAGCACCTCATTCAGACCTAGTTTTAGATGCTTAAGTCCAAAAGAGAGGGAAAATTTCCTGAATTCCTCTCTTCAGAGATTTCTGTTGCCTGTTTAGCCTGAGGTGTTGTAAACCTCATGCCAACATCTGTTGATGGAGTGTACCTGTCTCCTAAAGATATCTTGTTTATCAATTAMAATTCTGAAAATAGGTACTATGCTGTAATTGTCAAATGTCTGTCTTAAACACTTCACTCATGATCCTCACCAAAACTGAATGCAATATTGCTAATGCAGTAGAAGCAGGAAAAAGTTACAGTTTTGTTTAACTTAGATATAWCTGTGTCATTCTTCATGTACCTTTTCCAAAACTCATATTACGTGGAATCCAATTTTGAAACAGAACCTCATCTGGAAGCAATTGGCACTGCTGTTGATGTTAACTTCAAATGAATGTAGAGACAGTGATTCAGKTTTGATGCTACTTGACCCAAATCTCAATAGAATCCATAAAACCCAAAAAATRTTTAAAATATCTTAAATACCCAGTAAAAATGTTACCATCTATTTAGACTCTTGTAATTCATCAGTGGTTTAGCTTTTTMAATAATCTTAATAAAACATTTTCATTACTAAATGGAAAAATAACATGCAAAAYGTGTAAATATTTTCTAGAAGGAAGCAAAATGAGACAATAATTCAAACACTCTGTATATATTTGCTTCTAGTTAGCAGATATGAGATAGCCATTTTGATGTGCCTTTTTGAAAACGTTTGTTAACTCTGATACAAATATAGTTTTAATTGTGTAGGTTCAAAATCATCACCATGAACTTAAGCATAAGTCAAAAACACAGACTTCTGAAAAACACATTCTCAGGGAAAATACTTCTGTGGTTCCATTGACCCCTCTAAAAGTTAATTGTTGTGCCCAGAAGAGTCTCAATTTTTGGTTTTTTTTTTTTAAATCAGGACTGCGCAAACTCCATTTTTAGATTATTTAWTAATTTTAATTATTTTCCTTTTGCCAAAGTGTCATTAGACATTTCATCACCAAATCAATTTTTTCTGCTAAAAACCCMAATTTTTTTATTACGAAACTATTCCCATCCAATAGCAAGAAAATTAGTTGTGAAATGCTTGATGTGTCCTACTAAAACTAGGAATTACATAGAAATTCGTGGGCTTTTAGTAATGTTGTTTGGTACAACTGACAATGACTTCTCGCATCTAAATTTCAGTTTTCTAGCTCAGATGAAAAGCKACTGTCAAATTTGCCTTGCAGTCATTTCAACTTCAACTTAACTTTTGTTTGGTTGCAATGTTCACATTCTTCCTGGGAAGGAAAACAAGGTATAGGAAAACAAAGCTGCCACCAAACTTTCATGCAGCCTAGTTTTTTTAGGTTGATTGCTCCTGGCCTCCTGTATGCAAATCAGATATTAAAAAATTATAATGTAAATATGAACAATAGGGGAACCTTTTTGGCAATGATCAAAGGAGTCTTCTTCAATRTTAGAAATCAGAAGATAATGAACCACAAAACTAGCCTTCAGTCTTTCACCTTCACAGATTAACTGAGGGGATTTCTTCTGCAAAAAGATGAACAAAAACCCAAAAATCTRTGGAAATGCTTGAAAACTCTTTCCTGAGGGTTTTGAATGAACAACGTATACTCACAGAAGGATTTTCTAAACACTGCAGTCTCATTAAGGAGGTCTCTGTGAGCAAGGTATTTCTTGGCCAAGTCAGTGTTCTTYTCTTCCTTGACACATTCTCTTTTATAACATGAAAAAAATCTCTGAATGCCAAGGCAGAAGTGAGATTCATTTTATTTAAACAACTGGTGTAGCTAGAGAAGGTTGGAGAAGCTAGTGAAATTCAAGCCTGCTGGAAGAACACAAGAGAAAAAAAAGGAATCTGAGAATTTTGTTTTATCGTAGATCTCCATCAAAACTGTCTTGTAAGAAAAGGTCCCTTGCATTATAAGTGGGACTGATGTTCCACAAATTTGCCAAATGGCTAAACACACTTCACAAGAACTTCATCTCCCTCTCTCACATGTGCTATTACCTTCTCCAGTAAGCAAAAAATGGACTCAGAAATCTTGCACTTGCATCCATTGTTGCATCTAGTCTTGACAGATTTGTGACTGTACGTTTAATAATTAGACTACAGCACTTGATCACTGAGCTTTCAGCTATGTATTTGCTGTTTCTTACACCTCAGAAGCCACTACAGYATTTGAAACTAATACAGTGAAAGACTTCTGCTTTGAAATATATGGTCAATTACTGACTTTRCTCTTTGCAGCTGCTTCTACCTGATATATCCTGTGCCACCAGGAGTATCCAAAAATGGTGTAACCATAACTTACAGACAGTTTCTGAATTTCCATGCAACATTTAAACAGAATCCTAAATCAATAAGTTAATAGAGCAAGAATATGATATTTATGCAATCCTGACATTTGTTTCAATGCAGATCTCTTGACCATTGATGAATCTTTGTTTCACCAGGGAAAAAAAAAAAAAAAGGCAGAGATTTAATTATGGAAAAATGAAGAAAAGGACAAGATGTATTATAGTTTTGGTCTGAAGGTTCTGTATTGCCCAAGCACTTTTCATACTGCCATTTCCAATGTATTGCTCTGACAGAAAGGTCACAAAGTTTTATGCTGCAAAATAAAGAATAGAATAGAAAAGGAGAAATGTAATTGTTGTGGTTGAAAAGTTCAGTAAGGTCTAGAAACRTTGGACAGTTGGACACTGATTTTATTTTACTACAGGGTCACACATTTCAATGACAGCGTTTGATTCAGTACTGCAGCTGATTCGATTTCCTGTGCCTTGCATGGGAAGAAAAGGAACTCTCTAAAAAGACAGTATATTTTCAATAATCTTTCAAATCATTTGTCTGTAGCAACTGCTTAGAAGGCTGACATTGAAATCCATTTGCTTATCAAAATGTTTTCTTCTCCGTAGTGTGTAAAGCCTCATGCTGGTTATTATAAACTTGCCATTGATTTTCCAAACAATTGCAGAGAGCAGGGGTAAAAGGAAGGTCACGTTTTGAAGAAATATGGATAGCTGAAAGGTCTAATAAGTAAAATAGATGACAGATAGTATTTTTGTAAATTGCAAGCTTTTCATTTTCAAGGCATGTTGAACAGTGTTCATTTCACTTCATCACAGTTGACAGTGATASAAAAAATATCTTTAATTCAAAGTAAACCAGTATTACAAGAGTGTTCAGTCTTGGAAAATTGACCATTCATTCCAAGAATTGCAGCAAAAGACTTTTTTCCCCCTTGAACAAAATTGCTTTCAATAATATTTTTGGAAAATAAAGAAAAAAATAATATGATGCTTATTTCAGAGTACTAAGGAGAATACCTGTTTTCCTTWTATAATTTTATTTTCATAGCAAATAGATGAAAGTAATATCCAAATATGGAATTTCAGCACAAGTTGACCTTGGAGATGAGAGCTAGGTAACTATGTTCTCCAAATATCCTTAGCAGAATAAAAATTTTGGTATCTTGAAATAATCATACCACAGAAGCTTTCAGAGTTGAATCAAAGAGGTAAATTCTCAATTCTAGAATAAATGACTTGTTATAGAGGAATAAAATTACCTGCAATTTCAAGTGAAATTATCAGTTTTGTTAATAGATTTTATCTGTGAACAGTGCAACATCCTCGCTGAAGCTTTGTGTCTTTGGTGTCTGAATTGCCTTTTAGTATTGTTTCCTTATTTGATTAATTTACACAGAAGAATGTTTGCTGTTCCTGCAGAAAAACAGCGTTTTTTGAACTGCTAATACATGCAGTTGAAATGACAGTTAATTCACTAATGGCTTTCACACCTATTTCCATGGGATTCAGTTATGCATGACACTATTGAAAAAACATATTGTAAGAGGACAATACTACCTATTGTTAGACAAATTAAACCTTTTTTTTTCTTTTATTGATRGGAAGAAAAGATGAAAAGTCATCATACAGGCTTACGGCAACCTTCTCTTTTTCATTGAGACTCTGTCCTGGAAGAAAAGAAAGAAGTAAAGAATAGAAAGAAATTAATCTTCTTACATAAAAGGAAAGAGAGAAAAAGGAATGAAAAGATTCTGTCAAAATACATCAGAAAGAGTTCTTCCCCCTCCCCCAATCAGGAACTGTAATTCTAAATACGTTGAGGTATACCTAATATTTGCTATACATAATACAATACAATATTTTGACTGAGTTTCAGTCATTGCATAAAGAATGAAAAACCTTAATGGTATAMTAGGACAGTTTCAAAACATAGCAAACAAAAGGTAATAAATTCATGTAACTAATAATTCTAATTCACCAAGGAAACTAGGAGAATTTATTTATTTGATAAAGTTTATACGATTCCATACACCTTTTAAAGAGTAAAGTCTAACAAAGAAAAAAAAGATAATTTATCTGTAATTGTGTAAAAAGTAGCATATATTAGAACATTTTCAACCAAGTCCACTTAGTGAACACAGAAATTTGTTTTGATGAGGAAATATCGCTAGAAATAATTGGATGAGTTTACAGTTTTAAGTTTATCTCCAAAATTAGAAAAATGCAATACTAAGAAATCAAATTACTTGGTATGGGTAGGCTGCATGTCAGATAAGACATCACTGAAAAGAATAAAAATTTTCATAAGCAGTTTTCTAGATTTCATGTTTGGACATTCCAAGACTGAAGAGATGATTTGTGAGAAAATTCAGTAATACGCCTGAGAAAAAATGGTAAAACCAGGCCTTTCATACGTCAGATAAAATACCTGAAAAATTACCTCAGGTTGTTTCGTCAACAAGATATGGATGTGACTGAACATCTCATGAGGGAATAAATTTTGTACCAGAGCTGGAAAAACAGAGAGCAAATGGTGTTCTTGGTTTGACATGGCCACAGAGCCTTCCTGACTGCACATCACACCAGGCTGCACCATCTATTGACTCGATACCCCTTTCAGGTACTGAAAAAACATATCCCTCCCTACCAAATGTTTCTAAGGAGTGCCAGAGAAAACAATGAAGACTAGCCACCTTCYAAACACTTTCCTCCTCACTATGACCCCTTCCTCTGTACTTGTGTAGTTTACTGCTTGTGCTAGGCTCTATCAGCAGAAGCCGTCCAAGAGAAGAAACAGATACCAAAGCGAAGCAGCTGTCAGTCTGTCAGYAGCAGAGCCATGGTTTTCCTCCCAACAGAAAAGAGTTTGTCTGTCCTCATCACCCTAAGACTAATGTCCAGAAAACCTGCTTTGCCACTTTAAATAAACCACCAAAAGCTCAGCAGGATGCAGGGGCTGCTGACATTAAACCTGAAAGATTCTTCTTTTCCCTCCAGATTCAGCCATGACTTAAGTCTCTCATCAATGTGACACCCTAGAGAACTACTTTTCTTGTCCGAGATCAGCTGTGTTATTTGAACCCAAATATGTAAGGAATATCTAACACCAATCATGCGGGAATAACCACGCTGTTCTTTACCTTTTAAATTACAAAGATTGTAACAAATGTTCAATGTGGTGCACTTCTATTAAAAATACAATATATATACAGGACTGTGGAGAAATATTGATAAAATAGTRGCTTAGTGAGCTGGATTAACCTGGAGGGCTCAAATCCAGGTGCCAATCAYTTTGATTAACTGTTCAGGGAAGGCTGCTCATGAAGTTACTCAATGGYAGCCCATTTTCTGATGCATTTTGCCATAAGGAAGTTAACTCCCAGTCTGGAGATTGTAAAGCAACAGGTTATAATGCTGGGAGATGGTTAGGCTATARAACTGAAGTCATGCTTACTAGAGTGATTTGAATCACAAAGAAAGTCCCTTCCAATCAACTGGTACAAGGGTTTACCCACATTCTTTTCTTTTCAAAGATTCTTGTTTTTCACATTGCTTGAGAGAATT
This sequence comes from Mixornis gularis, assembly GCA_003546035.1. Classification (NCBI taxonomy): domain Eukaryota; kingdom Metazoa; phylum Chordata; class Aves; order Passeriformes; family Timaliidae; genus Mixornis; species Mixornis gularis. Next base: position 160,818 of record QVAJ01000217.1, on the reverse strand, counting down.
TATGCCCCTTGCTATTTCTACCTCTATAACTAGTACTCAGGAAGTTATAATTCTACCAGTTGTGAAATTCTCCAAAATGATAGAAGTGTCTTGATGATACCACACAGCTGCAAAGTGCTGTGTTTGTCAGCATGACATTTTCTCCATACATGCGCTGAGCAAATTAACTGGGGAGGAAAAATTGTTACAGAGTGGATTGAAGTTTTTTAACTAAAAATACTGATTTGGTCATGAAATAAGATAGCAGAAAAATCTGCAAATTCAATTACATTGAGAATATAGCTGCTCCATACTCAGTAACAGCTAAAATGTATTCAAGTAGACTAAGTAAATCATGAAACACTGAAAAAAAATCTTATATGAGGTGGCAGATTTGTTATGTACCAGAACTGAAGACCTTTGAAAAGGATGTTGCTTTTTGCCCCTCCTCCTTTACCCATATGGTGTCTTTAATTCACTTAATCAACTAATGTAAATTTCTCTTTGGTTTTTTTTTAATAATTCTAAGGTGAATTCAAATACTAAAAACATGCATTAAAATATTAATRTATTTAAAGGAACAACATACATTATTTTATCCATAGCATTTTTTAATATTATTGTTATTATTAGAATCATAGAATCATTAGGTTGGATCTTCAGAGATATGGAAGAAAGCAAATGAGAAAGAGAAAATAGTGTAACAATTCAACAAGCCACCTAGTCCTCTGGATAAACATGCGCAAAATCACAAATAAAGAAAAGATATTTCTTTCCTATTGTCAGATTTTTAAAGTTGATTGAACAGAGCTATTTTTATCTGCTCCATCTTTCCATTTCTACATACAGTGTTCTTATCTTGAAAAAGCAAAGTTGAATGGAAGGATGGGAATAACTCTCCTAAATCAMCTCTAAGACAACTGTGGCAAGGATGTTTTTGGTATACCTTGAAATGAAAGAGTTTGGTCGCGAATGGTAGTTCAACAATACATAAAATCTCTCTAATTGCACTGCATTCCAAAATCTTTTTTACCAGATCATTAGAAAAGACAGATCAAAGTGATATAAGGACGTTCTTGAAACTTCACTACTGAATTTCCCAATTTCTTTTTTCCAGTATAYGTTATACAAGTATACACTTATTGACTTGGGGGTGGGAGGAGTTTTGCAATAGAAGAAACCTCTGAGAGAGCTGGGAGAGCCACCATGATCCCACAGAGATGCGGACAGAGACAGGACCAATAGCAGCCAATCCCACAATGTGTAAAGGAAGCCCTTGGGGATCACTGGTGGTCAGGAGCACYGCACACAGTGTGTGGCAATCAGCCAGGGCTCTGCACAGAATTTTGTGTGATAATTCACACAGGAAACCAGCTGGAGCCCTGCCAGCCCAACCAGGTTGTGGTGTGGTACCCAACCAGCAGAAAACCACGGCCYCTCTAAGCTCTGCCCCCACCACAGCTGACACAGTGCCCAGACAGAGCTCCACTGGAGACACAATGCCACCCTGGTATCAGCTTCAGACTGTGTCCTGCTTTTAGGTCAGCATGGGGCTGCAGCAGCGAGCACCCCTGGGGAAGGTGTGCCCAGGCACAGGGACAACTCTGCTCAGTGACCCAGCTCCGGGAGGCAGTGGGTAGGTTGACAGTGTCAGCTAGTGCAAAAGAGATACAGACAACTGCAATCACAGCCTGCCTTCCTTGGGACAGGCCCAACAGCTTCCTCAAATGCATGATATTGAGGGTTCTGTATCCTCTCTCCGGCTGCCTAAACACAGTGACTTAAGGAACAGGTGGGAACAGTCACGTGTTCCTGCTGGTTAGCCAGCACATMTCTTTGACTACCCCACCTTTCCAAATGCCTTTGCATATGAAGTGCAAAGTCCTGCAAGTGGAACCAAGCAATAATGAAGATGATGGCTCCCAACAGCCCCACGTAACGCTGCAGTCTTGGGGCAGAGTGCCTGAACACAAGGCACCAGTGTGTCCAGGTGGTCAAGACAGYCAATGGCCTCCTGGCTTGTGTCAGGAATAGTGTGGCCAGCAGGACCAGGAAACAATTCTTCCCCTGAAGTTGGCTCTGGTGAGACCACACCTTGAGTTCTGTTCCAGATCTGGGCCACAATTCAGGAAGGACATCGAGGTGCTGSAGCAAGTCCAGAGAAACACAACAAAGCTGTTGAAAGGGCCTGGAGACTAAGCCATATGAGGAGCAGCTGAAAGAAATGAGATTGTTTAGCCTARAGAAGAGAAAGCTCAGGGGAGACCTTATCACTCTCGTCAACACCCTGAGAGGAGGGTGTAGGCAGGTGGGGATTGGTCTTTTCTCACCTGCAACCAGAGACAGAACAAGAAGACAGAGCTTCAAGTCGTGTCAGGTGAGGTTCAGCCTGGAGGTGAGGAGGAATGTGCTCACAGAGAGGGTTGTTAAGTGTTGGAGCAGGCTGCCCAGGCAGGTGCTGTAGTCATCGTCCCTGGAGGAGTTTAAGAGAGACTGTACATACATATACATATGCATACACATATACATGTGTGTATACATACACATATACATATACATATACATATACGTATGTATATATATATTCATACATGTATACGTGTATATGTTGACCTAGCAATTTTCACTATGCATGAGGGTTGAAATACACTATTATAAATTATGTTTTCATTTCAGTGGCAAACACTGGCAAAAGAAATACCAGAGCCATTCTACATCTGGATCTAACATATGCAGTATCTGCTTTATTAATATCTAATCTCTCTCAGCTTTCATCAGTAGCATTCGTATCTTTTTATAATCTTTATATGTTTCCTATTTGAACATTTCATGGCCAGTACTGTGAATTATTTTGTTTCTAAATTCCTAATTCAGTCTACAATGAAAACATATTATTCATACTAGTTTATTTTGAAATTTCAGACAATGGGCATAAAATTTTAATGTAACTTAAACTAAGCAAATATAAGATAAGTTCACAGAATACTTTTAGTTTTCAAACTGGCATACACATGGAACAGAGACCTGAAAAGCCAACTAAAGTTAATGAGAATCCATATGTTGACTGAAAGGCCTTGGCTCAGACTGAACATGAGTCTATTGCTTTTTTCCAGCTGCTYGACTCTAGTGGCCAACAGCTAACTTTAGTTAGATACTTTGAAAACATTTCTGTTATTATGTTTCCATATAAGCAACATTTCCTTTTGCTACAGGAATACCAATCAGTCAGAAATAAGGGACAGGTCTACAATTAACTACAATGAAAAAATAAAATTAATAGCCTGTGCAAAGGAAGATATGATTTATTTTGTGATCTGAATGAAAAAATATGATAAAATAATTATGATAAAATCTATTTGGTACACTGAAATATGGCATAAATTAAGCAAAAAAAGCTATTTAMAATGAAATTATACAAAATAATTTTTGGCTTTGCTGCTTTGAAACCTCAGGCAAATTTTTTTTTAATGAAACTCAATAGCCATTTTTAAGAGTGTTCATAAGATTTCTAATTTTTCTTGGGTTCTGAAGCACGAATACATAGTAACTCATTAGATAATATAGTGCATCTGCCCATGTGTATACTCTGAGCCTGAGCAAAATGGATTCTGTGTTGTTAGTGTCCTTTCCATGCTGATGTTATCTCAATTTTACTGTCTGGCTGTTCACTCATGCTTCCTACAAAGCACACGTGTGCCTGGACTAATTCTCATAAGAGCATATACCTTTCAGAACAACAATTGTTAAACCTTTCTTCTCACATTTGTTTTTATAAAAAGCCTTAAAGAATCTGACGTTTGCAGCAGCTGGGGAGCTCAACTCCATTTCTTCAAGTAAGATCACATCTATATGGTGAAGTCAAATAACAACTACTGCAGGATAATTGGGGTGAGGATTTTAAASCCAGAAAAGTTTCTGTGTTGAAAAACAGTGTTACAGTAGTGTTGATACTATCATTGCTGAAGAAGTTTGGTGAGGCCAAGAGAGGACCAGTTTTTGTTCAAAAAATGATTGCTTTTAAAACACTACAAAAGGGACTTGTGTGAGGGGCRGAGGACCACAGGTGTTATTTTCCTGTGTGTTTTTGTTTTGGGTTACTTTTATTTTAATCTGATTATATCACTTATTCCAATCAATTATTACCACTTCCTCCAACTGTTGCACCTACGAGTTTATGCTGACCACACACATGCACGTGCTTATTTCCAACTGCAAATACGGTCATAATTTCAACAGAGAAGGCTGGAATAAGGAGTTTTAAGGTAGAAATTTATAAACTGCTGTTAATAAATAGAGATTCTATTCTACATAATGTCATGTTGCAAACAGAAATAGTTGCATTTAAATACTGAACCAGGAAAAACCTGTTGTGTTAAATACCAAAGTAAACCTTTTGTCTCATACTGCTCACTTACAAATTTGCTTCAAAACTTTCTTTTCTGTTCAGCTTTCTAGTACAAAATTAAAGAAACTAAAGCATGATCATCTTCATAGTTAAGGAAAATTACTTTGCTAATCTCTGCCAAGAGACACAGGTGCAATTGACAGTCTTTGCCTCCAATATAGAAAAACTCCAGTAAAGTTATTTTAAAAATGCTATAGCTGGAATGCTGAAGAAAACCAAAACTGAAACAAAACAACAAACCAAACACACAAAGAAAAAAAATTCCAACTCAACTAAACAAAAAATATCCCCAACTCATTTGTTAGCTATTCGATCACCACAAGTCCCTAAGCATGGTTTCAAGATGGTGCAGCTTCTATCTGAGTTTTCTTATTAAATAACATGGCCTTATTTTTAAAGGCAAAGTGAACTCTATCACTTCTGGAGCTCTATTAAGGATGGGAAAAGCAGGGATTTTTCTTTGAAATCTAATCAATGTGATCTGGAGCACAGGCAATTACTTGCCTTTCTTCTAACTAAAAGAATATTGTTACTGCATATCACTGAAGTGTAAKGATGCAATTCTTTGGGTACTTAATTTTTTAAATTCCACAGCTTCATATTAGACATTTGATCATTGTAAGTGCAATACCAGCTCCCAGCRTCACCAGATTGTACATAAATGGATATATTAACTGCCACTACCGGAATTCYTACCTTAAAATTCTGAGATTCATCTGTTGCAGTTTTTTGCCCGAAAAAAGTATTCTTTATTACTTAAAATGATAGTGAATTGTTAACTTTTGTTATTCAGAACTAAATCAGAATAACTTTGCTATATAAAGTTTTATATAAGACCAGACTCAATAGACAGTCCATTCAATAAGGTRGCTTTATTTATTTATATAAATAAAGTCAAACAAACACAGAAATATCCTTTAGCAAAAAATTATCATGCATATTTATTCCTTGACACTTATGTCAATTGATCCAAGTACAGATGAGGAAAATTAATGAGGAAAATAAACTCTTTGGTTTAGGGTTTCTTCCCCCCTTCCAAAGAACAGAGTACCTATTAATATTATTCAGTAAAGCAGCACCATTAAAAGAAAATATATTCTGTTCCAAAGGAGACATATGAATATATGGTAGTTTTACATCCATGTGAAGTTTGAACTTCATATCTTGGCAGTTACCWGAATGGAATTTCTACTGATGATTTTCCTCTGCTGGAAATTCTTCTTTTTCGAATAATTTCTTAACTCCTTTTGGAAAAAATTAAACATCTGAAAAAAAGAAATTACTTGGAAATAATGAAAAAATATTAAAAAATACAARAGAGAAATATAAGAATTACGCAAATGGTGAGAATAAAAAAATTTAAAAGGAAAATTAATAGTAAATTTTAACAGTACAGTTCAAACTAGTGAAGGATTTATTTTGATTTCAAATTTCAAACAGAAAGGATATTTCCTCAGTTCAACTTTGTTGGTGCTGATGCTCTGAAAAGCCTCTTGGGAAAAAAAATCTCTTCCTAAACTTCCTGATAATATACTTGCTAAGGGCTAAATATAAATTTCTTTTGTATATGTCTGGTTTAAATATTTAAATCAATACAACTGTAATTTATTTCTTAATATTCATTTAATCTACCATTTTGCATTGAAAATGATTGGTAAATGCTTATTTTTGTTAACTGGATTTAAAGAAAAACATCGAAGTGGAAGACGTTTGGTTCTATGTATAGTTTTTGCCTCTGAAACAGACATAGAAGTTATTTTTCTCTATTCTGTCTCTCAAAAGTGGGAAATCAAGCTTTTTTTTTTCTTTAGGTTTTTTGGTGGGTTTTTTTTTGGTTGGTAGAGTTTTTTGTTGGTGCTGCAATTTTTGTTTGTGTTGAGTTTTTTCTTCCCCCTTTAAGGGATCTTTTTGTGTAAGTGTCTGTATTTTTTTTCACCCCATAATTTACACTGCTTTTCAAGGATGGACACTTCTTTCATACATTTGTAGTACACTGAAGAATACTAAAGTTATACCGTAAAAAGCTGACAGATCCCTTTTCTTTGTATCTGCCCCAATCATGGCTTAATTGCAGTAATGTGAGGAGGGTCAGGCTGCTAGCCCTTTTAGAGGGTATTTCCAATGAAAAATGGAAAGCAAGRAAAAAAGCAGATACTGCCTGCTTTAAAAGTTTCCCTATTATAGCCTTTGAGGGCTGAGTCCTCAGAGTGCACTGCAGGGTACTCTCACAMAAAATTTTAAACACAGCTGTCTGAGTTTCTCTCGCTGTTGCAGCTGCTAACAGTTACATTAAAGGAGAGAATGTGAAGGTACATGGATGACATTTCAGCTGTTATCCTTTGAATACACTGAGCTTTTCACTGATGGGAATAGTCAAAGTGTGCATTGGACACACACCAAATTTTTGCTTTGAATGATATGCTAATGTTAAGACAAACATTGGTTTCTTTTTTCTCTTTATTTAGCAGACTTGAGAAYTAGTTTTAATACCTGCTGCTGGATGGGCAATGCAGTGGGGTATAAGCAATCCCACACATTTCTGGAATGCGCAGGAACAATTATTTGGCACAGAGACTGGACAGAACAATCAGAAGAGAGACTTTGCTGCTACACATAAATAGGGAAGACCTAATCAAGGATGTGACAGTCATTGTCAACCTTAATCTGACTGACTGACATTGAAGCAGTACTGTTTAAGATCCTGAGGAAAGTGAGAAAACACACAACTGCAATCAAGTCCTTAAGCTCCAAAATAAAGCATTCTGGCTCATTCAGGAAAATCATAGGCAATATAAAAGAAGCAAGGCAAAGACTTAGAAAATKTATGCTTCCTGGCCCTTGATCTGGCAAGGTCTGCTCTCAGGAGTCCCAGCTCTGTGCACATAGCAACAGACTCTGGGGAAGCACTATCCACAGCAGGGGTGAGTTGAGTTAGATGTTACTTAAGTGAAGTGGACATAAACAAGTGTGAGCTGTTGGAAATCCTCCAAGAATCCGGAAGGAGCTGGGTGATGTTGAGAGGCTGTTCATGAATGTGTTATGTGTTAAAAGTGTTATGCAAAAAATTAATGAAAGAAAATGTTTGCTGCACCCATCTTCAAAAAGAGAAAGGAGGAGAATTTAGTAACTACAAACTGGTAGGCCTAATGTCAGTACTCAGGAAAATTGTGAAGCAAATGCTCCTGAAATGTTTTGGAAACCAGAACAGAAAGGTTATTGGGAACAGCTATCTTGGCCTTACCAAAGGTAAATACTTCTTGACTATACTCATTGCCATCAGTGAAGACATTAAAAGCTCTATGGGCAAAAGAGGACCAATGGATGTTGTTAATATTGAACTTAGTAAGCATTTCAGAATGAATCCTCTGTTTAATGAGTAACGTGGACTGTATAAAATACTCCTCAGCATTCAACACTGTGGAACATTTCCATCAGTGTCTGGATGTGAAATGGGCTACTCCTTCTTTACCAGGGACATATCAGAGAGGCCACAAGCTGAAGCAATTGTCTGTAAGAAACTTCAGACGTTTCAAAAAAGTCAAGTGCAATAGCTTGCACATTGGATCAAACAACCCAATGCAATGGTACAAGCTGAAGATTGACTCAAGTGGGGAAGCCACTCTGCTGAAATAAGCAAGAGGCTGCTTAGGTGGCTTCAAGATGTCCCCTCCAGCCTAAYGTTCCACGTCTCTATGAATGGGCTAGCATGGAATGGCAGCTAATTTCATCTTGTATGACTTCAGAGAACCAGAATTTGTAGAGGGAAAAGAATTATTAAGATGAAATGCTTTCTCTCTTTTTCTCCTTTTCTTGGTTAAAGTCAGAATGATGGTTTGCTCTCTGCACAGTTATTTTCAATTACTCTTTTTGCCTAGATAAAGTTAAAAGGATGATTTCAAAAAGGCATATAAAAAGCCAAAGCTTTCATGTCCTTTTTGTTGAAAGAAACAGAACCCTGGGAAGGTTTAAGAAGTGGTTCAGGTAGGAATACTTTTTTTCCTGGAAGCTGTGATATAAACAAAATTCAAATGAGCTTTCTTCTCTACCCCCATTGAATTTGCATTTTTCAATCAGCTTCAATGATAATTAAGTTTGAAAATGGATAAGTGAACCCTAAAAATRGTTAAAAACTCCAGCAAACCCAAGGAAGTAACAAAATAAAGAACARGGCAAAGGATTTGGATGAAATGTCAGTAGTTTAACCAACAGATAAGTTTTACATTAGTAATTGCTTTTTGAGCATAACACATCTGAACATGCAAAGTTTAGGCTTAGTTTAAAGAACAAAACTCTGAGCTATAGGTAGTGTCACTGCAAGTCAACTCAAATTCTTAATGGGAGGAATTATGTTAATTTACTGCTGTTTCTTCATGGATAGAAATTGAACGAAAATCATCCATTTTGAGGATGTTGGGAAACAGGAAAAAAACTAGGATAGTTTTATTGATAAATATCTATTGATGAAAAATTACACTGAAATTACTTCTAAAAAAATGCCAAATCCAATTTTGAAGAGGTTCATAACATAAGATGTTGAAGTGGTGAAAAAATTTCTCCTGTATTTTGCATTATCTCRTACAAGAGAGGCTGGTTTACTAACTGCTTTGTCTTTAAAAGAGAAAAATCTTTTTAAAAGATGAATAGATAGTCTTGAGTCAAGCACAATCCTCTCAGAAATAAAGGCGCTTTTTTAATTCATACATAATCATTAACAATCTTTAATTGGTGAAATAGTATCCAATCAAATAGTAAAAGTAAAAATATTGTTTTGCAATGAACTGTTACACACTTTCACAAGACAARGTATGACGGCCTTTTAGCTCTGCCTTTATAAACTGGACAGTATGAAGGAGTGTAAAACAGATTCTAAAGAAAAGATATGCACTGAAAAAAATATATGTGAAGTGAGTATTAGCTGGACTGAGCTCAGAGGTTTTACATATTGCAACTTTGGGAATGTATTGGCATAGTGCCCCCACTACCAAACTCCTTAACATGCAGAGACCATACGGGATTCTGACAGAAGTAGCATGACATCAGTTCCTTTTTCTTCTAAATCTAAAAATATTCATATATACAGAATACTGTTTACATATCCAACTGAAAGTTAATTCTTTTAATACACAGAAAGAAGGYAAAATGATCTGTGTTATATAAGTCTGCACAAAATATGGCTTRATGTGAATTTGGTACATTAAAGAAATTATAAAGAATTACTTAGGATGTTAGAGAGTCACAGATAACTGTCTGCAATTACTTTGGGTAACTTTATAGACACAAATTAGGAAACAAGGAAACATTTTCAACAAGAGTGGGAGAATTTGCATTTTATTATAAATTTTGGAAACAAACATCTTAGTTTTAAAACAAGCCTAATAGTGTATAATTTCTGTTTTGTATTTTTAGAATGCTTTGAAGGTTTGACACACCTTATGAATTATCATGTGGGCCTGTAACAGCTGTAGTTTTTACAGTTATCCTCTTCATCAAAAGGCTTTTCCCTTAAAAAAATACTCCTACAGTGAAGGTAGAAATAGACTGYGATGTACAAAGTAAACATCTATGTGTTGCTCCTTGATATATCGCTTTTTAAAACAAATTTTGCCAGTTCYTCTGATAAAATATGGCCATTTTTTGGATACAATTGATCTTGTCTATCTTCTCACAACATGGTCTTTTAACTGTCTTACTATAACTCTAACTTAAAAACATAAAGTAAAAAAAAGGAAACTTAGCCCTTATCATACACAGTGTTGGTCATAATTTCTTTCATTTACTCTCAGTGACAGCCCTAACATAAAACAATTTAAACTTCAGGACAGAAAGAACATCATAGTTTATAACCACACTATAATTCCTCATGATAGAAGCAATTTCCCAGTGATCAGCMAAAGAAAGCACAGTGAATTCCCATAGGAAGTAAGGGTCGCCAGAGATATCTCACTCCAGGGGCAATGTACAACCTGATTTTCTCTAATGCAAAAATTTACCAGATCGTTACAAAATATAAGTAA
>QVAJ01000217.1:81493-149695 GCA_003546035.1 Mixornis gularis | reverse complement strand
CCAGGGAAGGGCAATGAGGATGGTGAAGGGTCTGTTGTACAAGTCTTATCAGGAGTGGCTGAGGGAGCTGGGATTGTTTAACCTGGACAAAAGGAGGCCCAGAGGGAAGCTTATTGCTCTCTACAGAGCTTGAAAAGAGGTTTTAGCCATATGGGTACAGCCTCTTCCCCCAGTTAACCAGTGACAGGATGAGAGGAAATGGCCTCAAGTTTCACTGGGCAAGACAATTTTAAGAAAAATTGCTTCACAGAAAGGATGGTCCAACCTTAAAACAGRGTGCCCAGTGAAGCAGTGGAGTCTYCCTCCCTGGAATCATTCCAAAAGYRTGTGACCATGTYACTTCAGGGGATGATTTAGTGGTTAAAATGGTGGCAGTGCTAGATTGATGTTGAACTTGTTCCTTTCATTGTTAACAATTCTGTGATCCTATGATTCTATMATTTTAATAATTAAGTCAGTATACAGATTATGTACTATTGATCTTTACAGACCTACTTTTTCAAAGATAACATAAATTGTCTATGTAAATGGTGCAGTTTTAACAGTTAAGCTTGAAATTTACCCAGTGATTTTAATACAGTATTGTGCAAAGTATGCTGTAATCTGTTTGAAAAAATTTCAGCTTTGAACTTTAATCATAAGCCAGAGTCTGTRTATTATTTAATCCAAAAGAGCTTTTCTTTTGGATGAAGTAGTTAACTGTAAGATCTTTTTTCAACCAATCATTAAGAAAAAATATTAAAGATTCTCACAAAGCTTATGTACAAAAGAGTTTCCTAGCTTCCAGATGTGTAGGCACAGAATTATCATTTTGTATCATCTCTATATGATAATATATCCATGACATATAGTGATGATATATACTCTTAATAGCTTTGCATGGAGCTCTGTAGATCTTAAAATATTGTCATGATTTGTTGTTTTTTCCTGGGATAATGATGGAGGACTTGTTAGCTGAAGCTGAATAGAACCTGAAAATTTGAAACCATAGTAAAAATTAATTTTTCCTGCAGCATACTAGATTGCTACTCTCTATTTGATACCACTCACAACATCCAACAAGCTTCAATAAATAGTAAAACTATTTGGTAGAAGTGTTTCCCACATAATTTTTTAATTCATGGCTGTAAATTACATTTAGTCCTGGAAAGCAATTTTTTTATTCATTTCAAATACAGATGAAGACAACTGCTTAAAAAATATGGAGATAATATACTTTAGGCATGGATAATTTCTTTAAAARCATTCAAATATTTAAAGYGGGGTTTSTATTTATAAAATTACAAATTCAGCMAGTTCCTAAATTTTACATTATAGGACTGMAAAACAATAGATAGTATTATAAAAGCATAGAAAGATAGAAAAGTGATTTCAATAAATYTTATTTTACTGATTCCATTCACTTCTGTACAAACAACAAACTTGCCAGGGTATTTATGTACAAAATTTCCATTTCTGTTGCATAAGGTTTTACTGAAAAATGGGTTTTTTTCTTTTCTTAGAAATTTTAATCAATTAGTTTTTTGTAATTAATTTTTGTAATTTTTAGTAACAAGGCATACTAGACACTTTTCCTATATTATGTTGAAATATTCTAAGGATTCTTAGAAGTGCATAAATGGTGGCAAAAAGTCCAAAAACAAGGTGAAATTTTCATGTACATATACATTTTAAAATGTGCATCTGCCAGTTTATTCAGTGAAAGTCATCAGTATGAGAAAGGGACTCATACTGGAGGGTATATGGAGGAGAAATAAAGGAGAAATTTTGGTGAACCAGATAAAATAACCAATCATTACCTCTTACAGAACAAAAAAAATAGTAGTCCAGGAAAAATTCACTATGTACTTTGATAATAAGTATTTTTTTTTCCATTAAAAGACATTAGCATTAATATTTCTATCCATAGACAATGTAAATAAAAGCATTTGGGTGTGTGACAGCTGTGCCTGCTAGATAAGAGACGCATTGTGAAACAGTGGAGAAGTAATTTTCCTGCAACTTATTTATATTCATCACTGCTATAAAAATGAAGGAGAGGGGAGGAAAATCAATCCCAGCATTTGGATGGAAAAGCTAAATAATTATTTTGTGAACATTGTGAATTGGTGTGGTGACACCTTTATTCTAGTTCATTTCCCACATTTTTAAGATACTAATCAACACAGTGGAGAACTTTCAAGTGGCTCTGAAATGTATTTCTTTCTTAGATTTCATGTGTTGTAGGACAGATGAGCAGATGCTAAAAGCTGTTCTGTGTCTGCTATGTCTGAGGACACACAGAGGCCAAAAAGTTCTTTTAACACGTAGCTTGATTGAATTCCACAAACATCTAATAATCTCCTGTCTGTCAAAGAGGGAGTCACTATGTCCCTTTAAGAAATAAAAAAGTCTTATTTCTATGGATGTAAGTGTGATGCACGGCCTCATACTTCTGAAACCTCCTCTAGGYTGCAGGTAGCTCTGCTAAAAAGTACTACATATTTTACATATTAAAAACATCAAATTGTGAATTCACTGAAACTTATAGTTTYACCAAATCTCTTCCACTTCCCAAATCCTATAGAGACCTGTTATAAAAGAGAAAGAAAGGTCTTTGTTTCAATAGCAATGCAGTGATGTAATATAAAATAATATGATCTTCTGAAAGAGCATGAGCTTGATTTCTTAGCAATACTTTGTTCTGGATTTCTTATGTCTGAGAAACTGATACACAATTTGTTTTTAATGGTACAAAATTATTTCTCTCAAAATTCAATTCTGCAAATAAGTTGGCTATAAGTTATTATCTCCATGTGTACACTTCAGYGATCTCTACAAGAGTGTTTTACACCCTCATAAATCCATGTACACATTTCGGCTTAGGAAAATAACTGTGCGCTCTAAAAGCAGCAGATGGTCAAAAATTCACTGTGGAGAAAAGTGAGTTCCAGTACTATCATTAGAAATGAACTCTACCAACTGGCCAAGTAACATGGTCTACAACCTTCTTGTCACCTGTGCAAAACCCAGCTTAAAATATAATTCCTCCTACGAAGACAGGCTCAGAGGGCTGGAGTTATTCAGCCAGGACAAGAAGAGGCTCCAGGGAGGACTTACAGCAGCCTTCCTGGACCTAAAGGGGGCCTATGGGAAAGCTGGAGGGCATGTAGCCACAGGACAAGAGGTAATGCCTTTAAATTGAAAGAGGGCAGGGTTAGATTAGATATACAGAAGAAATTCTTTACTGTGAAGGTGGTGAGGCACTAGAACAGGTTGTCACAGAGAAGTTGTGAATGTTCCATCCTTGGAAGTGTTCAAGGCCAGGCTGGATGTGGCTTCAAGAATCTGGTCTACTAGAAGGTGTTGCTGGCCATGCCAGGGGTTGGAACTAGATGATATTTAAAGTCCCCTCCAATCCAAATCATTCTGTGAATCTATGATGACCCTCAGGGAAGCAATTTGTTGTTCTTTCAACAGAGAAAAGACAAGGAGCTATCTGAGACTCTCAATATAAAGGCAGAAAAAGAAAACATTGAGAGAAAGCAAAAAAAAGTAGTAGATCCAACAAAAAAATTATTTCATGGGACTTTAAACAATGCTGTAGGAAGATGCTACTCAAGTATATTATCGTTTGCATTCCTTAATAGAGCTGATAATTTCAGAATAATTTCCTTGGGGGCAAAAGCTCTCTTTAAATCACTGTATGAACTGACAATTATTTGCAAAGGTTTATATAAAGTGTAATTAGCAACTATGGATAACCACATATTTTAAATCAAACACCAAGTACACATTTTATGATTACCACATGGTTTATACCATGAYCCAAATATTTCCTTCCTAGCTCTCTATTCATCCCTTTTTTTCTGCTCTTTCCCACTGGCTGGTGCTCAGTAGACCTTCTTGTTGTCTGGCCTTAGCAGCTTCCTCTGTCATGAAGCCCCTGTGCTCAGTTTTCATCCATAATCCTATGCCTTGCACTCTTTATTTAATAATGCCAAATAAACCCCTATCAGACTAGTGCTCTCAGAGTGACTGTCCAGTCTCTCACCTGTGCTTACAGTGCAGCAACTCCAACGGGTCATCTAATGTACAATCTTCATGCTAGCCTTCAGCCTGGGAGGGCAGGCTCTGAAGAGCTCTTCTCCCACTCTTTTAAATATTCCTCGGAGTGTGTCTGCACACATATGTGTGCWTGCACACACACAAAGAAGAAACAGAAGTTCTGTATTAGGGCTGTATTGCAATAAACAATTCTCTCAAACAGCTAATACTGACCTCTTTCCACCCCCACAACCTTCCACTGTTGGTAAGAGCAGCACTAAACACACAAGTAAGGGCTGTGTACAGAGTTCACTGTCAYTGATGGCAGACTTTGAATGTGGCATAAGCTGACAGATACGTGCACAGAACAAAACAAGATGTGCCACATAGTCTTGGTTCACCAAAGTTCAATTTTTTTTTTTTCCTCTGTTGCTGAGAAAAGCTATTTTGAGATGCAAAAGAGAAAGCATATGTTTATGGGTGTTTTGTTTAGAAAATGTGACATGCCCTAAGAATGTTTGTCAATTCTGTTGTGGTTTTCTCCCACATGCTGGTGATTGGTGACTGTAGCTGAAGCAAATTTCCAGTCATGGTTGCTAAAATTGATACTCTGAAGACATACAGAGACAGTGGAAAAATCAATGTGTAGAATTTGGTGAGAATTTCTCCAACAGTAGRCTTAATCAATATTTTCTTCAATTTATTTCAATTCTGGATTTGGTGTTATGGTGTCATTCCCTCCTACTCCCTCCCACCTCCCTCTCCCCACCACCCCCTCTACCACCACTGAAGGTAATTCCTCCTAAATGTGTGTGTAAAGCCATCTTTTGAAAAAAATTTATCTAAAAATGTATCTGCAAGCAGACAGCCTGCAGCACAAGAAGTAAAGAAACGTAGTCTCAGATGTTTTCACCATTTCACTGAGTGTAGAATAACTTAGAGAAAATTTTTTAGGTGAGATTAGAGTCATTCCACATTTACAAAATCTGAAATTATTTTGCAGGCTGGCCCTGCATGGTGTGCCTATGATAAGCCCAGTAAGAACTCGGCAGCAAACTGATAGGTCAATAGATAGATTATGAAACTCTTTTACTGTTATATGAATGCTTCTTAGTTTCTCCAGAAGGCAGAGCTTTCAGACATGACATAACAGTACTGACTAATCAGTGTCTCCAGATGGTGCAGAAATTTAAGAGAAAAAATAATGTTGATAGGAAAAGTAATTTGAAATGTGTATATATATGTATAAATGAGTATATGTAAGTACATATGCAATGGAAAAAAGAGGTGTCTGGAAATTCTGGAAAAGATCTACATGCAGCATCTCATCAGATAAAAGTTTTTCACTTGAATTGGCAGCAAAATGAATGTCATCATGATATGGAATAAAGAAGCAATATTTTCTCTAAGTTTCTTTTTCAGCTGCATCTGGAACATCTTATGAGGTTAGGATACATGGGCAAGAAGAATAGTCAAGTTGCTTGGAATTCAAAAATGGTAAGGATCAAAAAAAGCAGGTAAASAAATTAAAAAATCCTAACCTTTTACATGACAACCCTGGAGTCACGTGCTGTGCTTGTAACCCCTTGTCTGAAGATGAATCCTCCTTCAAAAAAAAAGTTTGATTAACAAAAATGCTCAATTTTACACCCCAATAATCATCTTTTTCAAAACAAATTTTTTACTTGTGGATTATTGCCTACATTAAAATCACATATGGTTTAGGCCGTGTCTGAGGTGACAGCTCTGGGGGCTATGAGACAGGTAATGTGAGGAGAAGAGTGTGGAGTAAGATGTGCGCTTTTCCATTTTTTTTACTTCTATCTCACTGATAATTTGGGAGACGTGAAAGGGTGATACAAATCAAAACAAAGTGGTTCCTAAATAAAAATTTTTAAATGCTTCCAGATTCTTAGCRTGTCAAAAGTAACAACATTATTTCAGTTTTCTTTGTTTTAACAGTTTCAGGAAGGACTATGAGAACACATAAACAGTAAGTAAATGCCAGATAAACCCAAGAATGCATCACTTTATGTTTAGTGCTAACACTAAAGAGATATCAAGGCATACAACAAGAAAAATCTTTTCAGAAGACCTGTATGCTATTCATGTTCAAATGGAACTGAAATAAATCATATAACCTGTTTCAATATATACTTTTGGTTAATGTTTTATCAATACAAAAGAAGTAATAGAAAATTATTAGGCATTCATCAAAGTTTTTTTTTTTCCAAATTAAAAGTCTAAACACAAGACAATATATAGGTAAAAATTACCGATAAATAAAAATTCTAAATACCAGTTATCTTTGAATATCAGTCTAATTCAAATTAAGCTTTCAGTTAATGGCAGCTAACTTTCCAGAAACTAAAGTATTCTCATGTTATTGCCACTGATTAAAAGTAGACAAGATAAAGTGACATGAAGATATAGTAGGGACACTTTAGGCATAATGAACTGGGATTGTTGCATTATATAAATAACTTTTAAAATAAATTGGTGTTATGCCTGCTCATCAGAGTTTAATTAAATCATGTAATATTGTGAAGAAACTGGAGAGCATTTAATTTAATATAAGCTGGACAGACCAGGTTGAGAGGTAATTCCTGTTAAAAATTACAGCATGTATCAGTCACCATATTATGGGACACTAGACCATAGTTGGAAGAGCATTTTGTTGAATGGGGAATTTCAGAGTATCCATGAATTTGTTATAGATAAAAACAGTATTCAAGCACGCTATTGTTTCAAGTCATTCTTACCCAAAGCACCACCAAAAGCAAATTCTCATTGTCCTGTATCACAGGTAAGCTATTCAGACACAATTATAAGGGGCATGGTTGCCACAGCCTACTAAGAGCTGTATGTCTAAGCTAATTACAGACTCCTGGCCAGAAATAAACAAAATTACTGCACTAGGCTATAGGGCTGCAATATCCTAGGGCAATCCTTTATAACTCTGCTATTTATGTGCATCTRTGTACATTCATATATTCATATTTATGTACAATACTTAGGTTCACCTCTGCTTACAGTGATACTCTTTTCCTCAAATACAGAAGTCTCATAACGACCTGTATATTGAAACAAAAAAAAAAAGAGATCAAATGTCACTTGATTTTTTGCATACAGTGAAAAAGAATGGATAGTAATCAGTATTTGTTTTCCCTGATATTGCACTAAAGAAACCAAAATAAAACATAATGGAAGGATTTTGTTGTGTGCTTGCAAGTGTGAAGCATTGTACACTTGATGACCGCATGCGTAAAACTGAGTGGTGGTAAGTGAAACAGAATTTGACCTTCACCTTCCACACTTCATTGTGATCCACGTTAAATTTTTATTAGGAGGAAAGTTTAGCTTTGTGGRGAAAATATTTTTTTGTATCTTACTGTTAAAAAAGATTGGAAAACTCTATTGGCAATGCATTCATTTAGAGAAAAGTGAAATCTCTAACTTTTGTTTCACATTAAGAGCTCTCTCTAAGCTGTAGCTGAATTCAGATTGCCTATTATCTTGCCACATTAAAAAGCTAAGTAATTATATGTTCTTTTGTGTAACCATCTTACGAGCTTACTTCCATGACTTTTTTCAATAAACTAGCATAATCTCCCTGAAGAAAGAGAAAGTCACATGTAAATCTCATTGTACTATTGCAAAAGGCATACACATCCCTACCTCCACCCACTGTTCATTTGGGATTCAGCTTTTATTGAAGTGCAGAACTAACTTTCTGTTGACTTCTGTTGACTTCCTGTGTGCATGAAGCTCATAAAACCTCTGGCCTGGCTTATAATTGCATTTCAATTGTTATTCCAATTTTCAATCTTGCTTTGAAATACTTTTATCTTGGCAGATATTTGTCTAACTTCCTGTCTGCTACTCAGGCTTGGTTTGGGAATYATATTAAAAGCACAACCTTTGAAAAATGGATTGTGATTAACAAGTGCTGCAAGTATTTAATAAATGCTCTCTTAGTGCCATGAAGCATTGGGGTTTTTTCAAGCTGTCAASCAGAGAGACAGTTATTACTATGAATAATAGATTGAGTTTTGAGATAATTTATATTAAAAAAATAAATCCTGTAAGACTTGTTCTTGCAGAGAATGTCAAAACCAAATTAACTTGGTAGCACTCTGYACCTGAAAATAACAGCTGTTCAAAAAATATTTGTTAAATTATTTACTTGACATAGTCTGTATTTTTTTTCCCTTCAAAAAATCCCAGAATTTTTATCCCTGTCTACATTCTCAAAACACTGAAGTTTCTATCCTGGTTCTGGACAGGACAGGTTTATTTTAGCCAGGAGAGGGCATGACCAGGGCCCTGCTGTACCACCGCACGTCATTGCCAGGGATGGATGTGAGAAAAATTACTCTCTTCTAGGGAAAGAGGAGTCCTTCCAGTCAAGAAAACATGGTGGAGGGAGCAGCCTGATATTGTTCATCACTGTGGGCTTTTCATGTAAATAGTTTCTTTTTTTATACATTTTATTATTCATGTTGTTTCTATTATAGTTCTTTTTCTTATCTCGTTGTTTCAAGTAAATCATTCTTATTTCAACCCATGATCTTTGCCTTTTGTGCCTCCATTTGGAGAGAGTAGGAGAAGCAGCACTTGATTTTACCAAGAGTACTAAAATTGGAGAATATAATTCCTAAACCACGACAATTTCCTCAGTATTGGAGACCATTATGTCTATTTAAATATCTTGAGCAATGGACATAAGTATGTTATTTGTGCTACAGAGCAAGATTAAAGCTGATTACAGATATTCAGATAGCTAAATAAAGCCTAAATGTTTAGTTAAAGAACATTTTATTTGACACGAAGAGAGACACAACAGGTAATGGGGTGAAGACAGCAGTTTATGTTCACACTGCATGCATTAGCTCCCTGCTTTAAAAAGAAATGACCACAACCTCAGCATCTTTTGCCTTCATTACCATATATCTAATCTGAGGTCTTGCCCTTTAAATTTCATTGGTTATATGATTCTTTTGGACATGGAAGTCACTGTTAATCCCTTTTGATGTGAAAGTAAATTATGGAGAATCTTATAAATCTTATCTTTCCCTTAAGGAAAGACTTTCTTTAAGAAATCTACTTCTTAAAATAATCTTCTCAGACAAAGGAAATAATGAGAAATAGTTGATGAGCCTTTTGTAGACAGTGGATGCAAACTCTTCATATGCAATCTACATGAGTATTATAAAAACACATGAACATGTCATATCACTTATGATAACCTATGATTTGTTACAAACACGTTTCATGACTGAAGAGAGATGATGGGAAATAATAGGGGACACCAAAATATAAAGGAAAGAAAACAAAATTAATCTCGTTTGTAGTTTTAAGTATCCAGACATAGCAAATAAAGGTAATTGTTGAAGAGATGGAAAGTAACTTGTAAAGAAACAGAGGATAACATTGAGAAGACAAGAAAACCAGAAACTAGTACAGGAAACTGAAGGCTGAAGACAACAAAACACTTCACAGGAGATAATTCTGCTTAATTTCCTCCAAATGGAGTATATCCATGCATCATTTTTCAATGTTTCAGTGTGGAAGGTTTCAACACGGTGGCAGTTATTCATAAGGATGACCAAGTAAAGCTCCTTTCTAATGTACATTTTGACATATTCTTAATTCAAAGCCAGTTTATCTGACTTCAGACATTTTCTAGTGAGTGGAAGCAAGCTAGACATTTCATAAAGTCAAAGAACTGCAGAAGTTTTATGGAACAGAGTTCTGTTTAAGTATATGAAAATAAGTTCAAAAGACCATATAACAACCTCTAGAAGACTCTTAGAGGTCTTATAAACTGACTTATTGAAATAGTGCTGGGCAGTAAGAATAAAATGTTACCACAAGCAAAAAAGAAAAATAAAGTAATAATGTGCCTATTTTTGCACTATAATTTTGAAATTTGCAGCATTATAGAATAAGTAGAATAAAACTTATGATCTTAAAGGTCTTTTCCAACACAAATGATTTAATGATTTATATATAAATATTTGTAAGTATATGTAGATGCATGCATACTCCTAAGTTTCTTTTTTTCCAGGTTCTATCTGAAGGTTCAAAAGAGATAGCATAACCTGAACAATTTTTTTTTTCCCTCTAGGTAACGTCAACAAAATCATTTCAATATAATTATATGTATGGCTAATTTATACTCCTAAACAATAGGATGACAATAAAATATTCTAAAAAGGTAGGTCTGTTGAGATTGTTCTTTTGGTGTCTCACAAAAGGTGGAAAATTGAATATATTTTAACTCCATTATCTTTAGGGCAACATTGTGTCTCTTGGTACACTGCAACCTTCTTCACAAAGGATGCCCTCCAGAACTCAAGGATTAACAAATAATAGAAGGCATTTGAATGCTAAGAATCCATTTCTTGACATTCAGAAGGAAATACTAAAAGCATTGCATAACATGCTCTTATATTTTGGGATTTCATATTAGGTCAGAGCAGAAAGTTTAAATGGAGGATTTTTTTTTCAGTGCAATGGGTGGTTTACACTCAAAGAAGCAAGAAATCCCTTTTACAGTCTACAGCTTCCTCATGAGGGGAAGCAGAGGAGAAGGCACTGATCTCTTTTCTCTGTTTAATGATAGGACCCGAGGGAACAGCATTAAGCTGTTTCAAGGGAGGTTTAGGTTAAATTTAAGAAAAGGTTCTTCACACAGAGGGTGGTTGGGCACTGGAACAGAATCCCCAGGGAAGTGGTCACAGGACCAACCTGACAGAGTTCAAAAAGTGTTTGGGCAATATTCTCAGGCACATGGTGTGATTCTTGGGAATGGTCCTGTGCATGGACAGGAGTTGGACTTGATGATCCTTTTGGTCTCATCCAACTCAGGATATTCTGTGATTTTATTACTCTCAGTAAATGAAAGTGAGATTTCAAAAGAAAATTATTTTAATTTTTTTTTTCTATTTAGTTTTGTTTTGGGGTTTTTTTCACTTAGTAGTGTTACTTCAGCATTTCTTGTAGCAAGGGCTTTAGTTTTAGATCGCACATTCTTTTCTGCTTTTTTATAAAATTAATGCAGGTACTAAATTTTTGAGTTGTTAATATCATCTTATATCAAAAATAGCTTTTTTACATTTTTTATGTCTGTTTGCATTCCATCATGGAAAACCAAACTTCCATTTTATGCTGAAGAACAAGTGACATTAACAAACAAAGGGAACCTGTCAGAACAAAGACCTGTAAGATCCCTTCATTTATTTAGAATTTCCCATCTTCCTTATTGTCTCAGAATGATCTCATTATAAATAACAGTAGTTTTGCAAAGTTCTTTTGTGCAGCTCTTAGTCACGGTGCTTGGAAGACGTAAACAAAAAATATTGTAAAAAAAATGCTTGAAGGAAAATCACATGAAATCTGTAACAGAGCTTTATTATTATCAATAAACTCTCCTACCTACTGTACAGACAGTYGTTAAAACTACTTGGAATAAATTACCAGCAGGCAATTAAGCTAGAAAAACAATAGGAATATGGCACAAAATGGAAAAAAAAGCTAAGAAATTCAAATTCACATTTAATATTTCATCATTCCATTTTTACAGAATGCATAATATCTGTACATGGAGGTTAGATCTGTCCACCTTTTGACCTGTCTGCTGATAAACTGTCCCAAAATAATCGTACCTGCAATTAATCTAAGTTCTTCAACAGAGYTAAAATAATCTGTATTTTTGTTTGCTAGAACTGCATGCTACAGAATGTTATCTTTTAAAGTATATTATTTACCAAAGGGATAGAAATGTCAGTTTTAAAACCACTCATAACTCCTGCATAATCACACAAGGAAAACTTGAAAGAGCACTAGGGATGAGATCAAGTCAAAGGTGGCTGCAAAAAAGATCTTACAAARACTGCAAGATCATTTAGATAAATCCATATTCAAGCATACAAGGGGTCCTTCTGCAAAAATATGTCTATAAATAAAACCACTGATTGTACTAGCAAAAATCCTATCCAAAACCAGACGTTCAGAGTCACTTCTAAGTGAAAAAATATTTTCTGAAAGAACTTTAGAAGATTAATTTTTATGCAAGCAGGAGGAATTACAATTTTTGGATTAGATGCCTAAAGTATTTCCTCCTTTGAATCTGCAGAGATTTGAGGAAAAAATAGTAAAAGGTAGACTTGGATTGATACTCATATCTCCATTCCAGAAGTGCAAAGAATTAGGATTCCAAGGTGCAGCATGTGGTTCCRTCAGTGGAAACAGCACATATCTCACTGAAATGTCAGCATGGTGTCTGGAACCAGAAGACTTGGACAGATTTTATATCTCTTTTTTGAGATTTAACCAAAGCAAATTGCCTCCTCTGGGACATGCCTGAGTTAGTTAGGTAATTCCCTCCCTGTCCACTGAACTTCCCTGTGCTGGCAATTCAGTATTTATGCATGTACAGAATAGTCCTAACCAAGTGAGAGACCAGAAAAATAGGAACATAAGTCCCCTGTGAGGTGGGGCATGCTCCAAAGATGTTTAACACATTCTGACAAGTTCAGAAATGTAGAACAATTAATTCAAACTTACTTTCTGCATACAGAACTCAGAATGCTCCACTCCATTCTGGCAACATCCACCTGGATGGATACAGGCAATTTCTTGTTCAAAGATCATAGCTAGCTAACTCTGATTGGTTTAACCATATTTGTGCAATACTCTTTTTACGCTAAAACATGAGGGATACCTTATTCCTTTCTATATAGTAGTTCTATATAGTTGTCACAAAGTGATTCTCAGATTTTGTAACTGATGATTTAGATTTTTGGGAAGGAAAAGAATTACCAATATAAGATTTTATTTCCTCTTTGTAAAATTCCGTTTCTACTATTCCAGTGGATTTGCATTCCAGACTCTGATGTTAGAGCAGACTAATATCCTTTTATGAGAAGATAGAAAAAAATAGGTGTTAGAATATTTTGGAGTAAGAAATTTATTTTTGTTGCCTTCTTTTTAAACAGATTCATCTCATCTCCTAAAGAACACAGTTAACAGCTCAGCAGCATATAGGATGCACAACTACAGAGAATGCTTACATATTTTACATTGAAGAATAATTTCTTAGAAGAATTCTAAGGACATGATTCAAGACTGCTCATACCCTGTTAAGCAGCTTATGCTTATCTGTTCAATGCAGTCTTGTCAGATGCCTGTGAACCTGCTCTTCCCTGCATAGAGAGAGTGTGCATTCTGACACACTGCTGATCTCAGTGTAACAAAAGTTTTTCAAAGAATGTGGCTTTGTGGCATTCAGAGCACAGTTCTAGTCACAGTCCTAAGAAGATTCCATGTTGATGGACATGTATTTTCAAACCTGTATAACATTGATTAGGCTTTTCCACGTAACATCAGCATTCACTCTCTTAATACTTTCTCTTCACAATTTGTTTCTTATATTTATTTTTCTTTTATTTATCTGTCTAGGACACTTTTCTCTTAATATTCATGAATGGCATTGTAGACAATCCTACATGTCAATTTCTATTTTGAAGAGTAATATTCATTTCTATCACTCTTTTCAGACTGAGCCCATGAACAAAACAGCAAACAGCACAAGCACAGAAATCCACTGTATAAAACATGAAAAAGCATCAGGAAATGTGAAAGTTAATCTCAATTTAGTTCATAGAGTGAGTATTCTCTTGTGAATTGGAATACAGTTTGATACAGTTGCTAGAGTCTCTGGCTACTAATCAGAAATTAATTGAGTGAATGAATTGATTAAGGTTTTTTCAACCACGTTGTTAAATAGCTTGTAAAATGCCACAGAACATACCTCAAATACTGCAACTGACATCAAATCACATACTCAGATGAGCTGTTAAATGAAATTAGTAAAATTCTGTAAGAAAGAGTGCATCCTGTTTAAAAGAATATTTTCCATTTTGAAAGGAGATGGATAAGGAGACAAGAATTAAGACAAATTCATATTATTTTCAGCAGATTGAATCTTATGGGAAAATATCTATCTCATTGCTCATCACTATTCAGCTAACAGGTTATCATGGATTGTCATCAGCAGATGAATGACATTTCTGAACACACAAAAAATAAATGTATCATTCTTCAGTACTTATCTGAGAAACACACCAATATTCTGCAGCAAGAAGACACCAGACAACTCTGCTTCCCGTAATGTACCAGCCTCTACAAAACTTGAGAACAGGTCAAGCCCCTGCATTTATTACCCTCCTAAAGATACTGTAAGAATTTCTGAAGTACTGCAGGAGCCAGCAGTAAACATCAGGGGAGCTTAACACTGCCAGACTATCATAGAAAACCAGCCAGCCTGACTCTGATGTCAGTCTTCTTGGAAAAAATCCAGCAGAAGACAATGGAGTTGTGTTGGACATGTAGTGCTATAACTGAGATCTGAATCTCTCCTGCAGAATTTAAGGGTGTCTGTTTAAATGAGATTTCAGAACTTTCTATAAGACTGATTTTTAGCTGCAAATGCAAAATTGTTTTACTACAAGTGTTAATATTTATTTCAGAATCTGACAGATATTTGAAACTTTGGCACGCAACTGCATTTATTCAATGACAGAATGTATTTTTCAGGGTACTTTAATTAGTTATAGACATGCATAATCTGAACTTGACCGTCTTATATAATGACCCTATTAAAAAAAAACCCATTGTTGGAATATTATTTAATATTAGTCTGCCAGAACAAATTTCTGTCTTGGAAATTTTTCTATAAATAAATTAAAGGTTAAAATAAAAAGTCGTATTTTGTGAAATGAAATCATTAAGTGTGCACAGAAATGACAAATTGGAAGGTGAAATCCAAACTAATTTTTCAACTATATTTTTTCTTTGATAATATCCAATAGGACTAATTCTATTTATGTATTTTCTGTTTTGCRAAACCTATACTACTTTTTAAAAAAGCTGTATGTGAGTTGAACACAGATCTATTTGTCACATGCATAAACCAGAAAATGTCTGTATTATTTGCTGAAATGTGTCAGTATACAGTTACTGAAGCATAACAGTGAACAGCTTGAGGTTSATCTACTTCTGCCTTAAAAGCAAGTTGAAAATTGACAGCATAGTTTGACAACGTTATCATTACATTTGAAATTAATTAGATAATCATTAACAAATTCTAGCAGTTTAAATCAGTTAAATATACAAATGTGTAAAAAAAGCTTATTAATGCAATGAATTATGGCAAACCTGTTATTTTCATTCTTGCACTAGACGAAATTCAAAGTTGCAATTAGCAGTCATCACAGGACTTTTTGTACTTCAGGACCGCAAAATCTTCAGCAGTTTGTGATCAAAATAACACTTGGGCACTGCAATAGTTACAGTTAGGATCAACATATAGCAGTTCAACATATAAGAAGAGAGCGAAATTATCTTTAGAAAACATTTGGCATAATTTGGCTGGTACTTCTGAGCACTAACAAAAGCTACAATAAAACTTAATTTGAACTGAATTGAGAGAGAAAACATGAAAAGATAGTAATGCAGAATGTACTTGGATTTATGCCTGTGGGTTCTTTCAAAACTATGCCAATTTTCATGGATACCCAAGTTTAAGAAAAGCCTTTTGCAAATGCGCTCTAAAATCAGAGGCTCTAGGGTCTCAAGAATCAATAATGTGGCCCATTCAGTCATGTGAATGCCTAATGTTTCTGTTTCTAATTTATTTGTATTTTTATTCTCAACAAAGCTTGTTTGAAGCTCTTCTCTAGAAATGTTTGCATGTATTCCCCTTTCTGTGTGGTAGTTGTAGCATGTGACTCTGAATTATATTTCTGAATTGCCTTTTCAGCTTAATGTATTCTAAGATACAAATATTCCATTCTATAGCCATTGTTCTTCTGTGAAGTGGGAAAGCTTGAACCTATCTTCTGGTCTCAGAATATGAGAGAAAAACTAATGTTTCTGATGTTGAAATAGAAGAAATATATCTCATTTAAATTGCTTCCTTCCTTTCCTCCATCATTTTAGTCTAGGTTTTAGCTTTAAAAAATTTTCTGTGCGAAATGAATACAAATCCAAAATTTTCTAGAAGTTCGCTTTCAAAACTTAGCCGTGGTTCTATATTTCATGCTTTCAGATGTAGTCAGTATAGTTCCAGTAGCTAGAAGTAACATCATTCCCATTTTAACTTTCCAGTTGAAGCACTGGTGTGAGTTGGAGAACTAAAGCATCCACTCCTAAAAGACATGTTACTGGGTTTCTGCTGAGTGATAACAAGGCAAAGTCTGGCCTGTCCATCATGAACACTTTTGTCCTCCTTTTGTAAGAAATTGTCAGACACACTATATGTCCTAATTAGGACCAAGAAACTTGAGCAGCAAGAGTAGGTTCAAAACAGAGGATTGTTATTTTTGATGGGAAAAGGTAAGCAGGACTATTTTCCTCCAAAGTCCTAACTAGGCTCCAAACCTTATTGATATTTTTGCACAGAGACTAGAGTAACTTAGGAAAAAAATCTTAAGTATTAATGTAGTTAAACTATCCTTAAGCTCTCCTGCAAGCCATCTGCAAAATAAACCTCCCTCTCAACTACATATACATCTAAGAAATGTCTTAAAAGGTTCTCTACCCAAGTGCATATACATTGAACAAACAGATGGAGAACACTGTTAGGACATAAAATACATCATACGCTGTAAAAAAACTATCCCCTGAGGGTCTACCAACCTAACTAATTCCCATATATACTTCCCTGTCCCTTCCTTTCATCCAATATTTTAGGGAAAATGCAAGACTTCTCTGCCTTTGTATCCTTCAGGTTGTCAAAGCTATTATAAAMACTATTAAAACCTTGGCCTTGTTAAGCACTAGAAAAGCAGCATGTTAGGCTTACACTAGTTTATTCAAAAAGTGCAGTAATTCAGTAAATACATGCATTTTTAATCACTTTTRTCACTATTACTAAAATTATTCAGAATTAATAACTGGGCAGGAGGAGTTTATAGCTGTTCCCTTGACCTGCTCATTACCTTTTTTTCCTCTCATGTAACACWGTTAGGAAACAAGAAACCTAAACTAACTATCATTTAATCAGGAATATTTATCTAGTATCACTTCCCTAGTCTTTCTAGTTATAAATTAAATTAAGATATTTTAGTCTGGTGTCCTCAAAGACATTTGCCTTTTTACATATCACTAAGATCTTCTATTTCCCACATATGTCAYCCTATTTAGTCCCAACATCTCAAACTCTGCTGATCTTAAATGCCTTTTGGTAAACAGAAACTGGTTTTATATAGTCTGTAYTCAATTTCTGCTTAAAGTCATGAAGTGTTTCACTCTAATATTCCCATATTAGTCATGTAATTCAATTTTAAATAAGAAAAAAATTATTCAAATATTTTAAAAGCAATTAGACTATTTTTCTTACTGTTATAYATATATTATTAGCTTTTTAGTAATTCTCTATAGAATATTTTACCTCAACTCCCATTCCCATTTCAGAAGGTTGCAATACTAACATTATTTTTCTGCTGTTTATTGATCTGGATCTGAGCTGTTTGAGCCCAGCTGATTTTTCTATTTTCTGTAATTGATTAACAGAAAAATGACACTCCAGCTGAGCATTTGATGTTCAGTAAGATCCTTTTGTGGATGGTATTTTTTTTTTTTTAATATTTGAACTGTCTGAAATATTAAACTCATTTTCACCAAAGTCAGAAAATGAGTCAGTCATAGATTCTGAGTTAAAACCCTAAAATACTTCAGGTGACTAGCTATGCCACAAGTTTCTATCACTTCCTGTAGAAAAGAAAAGAATAAATCTTGGAATACATGTGAAAGAAAAGCGAAAAGTGAAATGCTGTTATAAATCTAGAATGGCTGCAAAGTTAATTCTATTACCTTGGGGCAAATTAACCTTTCACAGATATAAATGTGAAATTACCCAAACTTTCATATTCGAGTACTTGTTTTACTGGTATGTTAAATGGGCAGACTCTTAAAAGTTTTCATTTCTACTGTTTCATGCTCTAAGCAGTAAATGCTCAAATGCTCCATGAGATAATAAAGGGTTTCCTATAAAGACCTAATTTCTTTCCTGTCCTGTTGATGCAACCATATCTTTGTGTACTTTGCCACACCAGGAGTTTAAACGAGTTGCACGCCCTTATTACTAGTCATTTAACACTTTTTAAAAACTTTCTGTTGCCCTGTGCTTTAATGAAATAAAAGTAAGAAATACACTAAAATAAACTAAAACTTTCCATCTGTTTGACTTTTTCACATTGCACCAGAGCTTTTTGGACAATTGTTATCCTGACAACTACCCAAGTCAGGCRGATGTATGATGGAGAATATGTTGTATTATAATTACTAAAGAATTGTTTGCAATTTAAATATAAGAAATGGCTTATTAYAGTGATCATGTCAAATGTAGTGRTGTCCAAAAATAAAATCCATATTTGGAGTCAGTTTGTCTGGTACAAATATGATTTTAACTTTCTAACAGTGATGGCTTCCATATGATGCTGGAGATGATCAAAATAAGAGGGATGGGAAATAATTGGCTGGAACAGAGGTTTTCCTTTCTTCTTGATAGAAAATGTTTTAACAGATGCCTCTTAGAAGGAACTATTCCAGCACTCTGGAAATGAAGCGCATGAAGCTCACTATTTTTACTGCCAGATATAAACATTTTAAAAGAAAAAGTCTTTATTTTGAATGGTATTAGGGGATTGATCTTTAAATACTCACTGCAAGCTACTTTCCTTAAAGTTAGAAGTATGTGTAGAAAAATAWGTCATATTATTTTAGCTATTAATTGAGAGTGTAGAAATTTGGGGGTTGTCCTCCTCTTGGGCTGAATAATTTCTAGAAGGAGGAAAAACTCAGAAACTTCTCTTTGTGAAATGGAACTTCCTTCAGTAGAACATGGGAATCACATTTAACTTGAAAGTTTCCTTGGCATAATGCCATAGCTATTACCGGTGAGCCAGGAGAAGACTGTGGCCAGTGGAAAATGGAAAAGATTTTTCTCATCAAGCTGAACAGGAGTCTTGACAATAAAGCCAAAATAATAGTGCATTTGGCTTCTGAGTGTCTAGAAAGTGGATGTGCTCCYACTTATTGGGTGTACTTGTATAAGGAGTAATGCACAGTCTAACTGAACAGTAATTTTTATGATAATTTATGGATTAGCATCACTAAACTGACTAATTTAACTCACTCGTGTCAAAGATGGAAAAGTATTTTGGGAGAGTAGATGGCTTTTTTTCAAGTCTTGTTACTTCCTGCCATATCACGGATCAAATACGTTTAATTATGTTACCAGTTTGTATCTGAGAGCATAACTGGAAGAAGAAGCAATGGAAAGTATTTCAGCTAAATGTTGATCTGGAATGAGATATTTTGATTAAAAATAGGAATTATTAAAAATGGGGGTWTGTCCTCTAGTAGAAACAAGGCTTSTAATAATCTCATGAGTATTCTTTAAATTAATGCTCTCTGGTAAGTAACCTATGTTGAATAATACTGAAAAGAGGTGTATTTCATAGTAGATAACTATAACTTATTGAAGACAAGTACTCATAAAGAATTAAAATTAAAGATGACTGAGGTAGCCAGCTTTCCTAACTGGCTTAACAAAAAGCTAATGCTTATCTTCAACAGACCTTTCCAAGTGAAGTCAAACCCAAATTATTTCATACTAAGCATTTCAGGTTCAATTAAACTGGTATTTTTAAATTAAACTTTGTTTTGTAAAAAAACCCCAAAAACCAAGTCATTGATACTAATTGAAACTTAAAAAATGCATAAAGCAAACTGTACTGTTCCACCTTTTTCCTGACAGTGAGAGTTGAATCATATAAAATAGTCCAGCTAGTTTTTCAATGTAATCTCTTAGGGAGCTGTGACAAAAGACCTAAGATCATCAGTTCAAACAATCACAGCACCAATGATGGTAAAACTGGTGATGTTGCAAGATGAGCAGAAGACTAACTCCTCCAATTCRTATTTCTTGCTTTACAGAGCAGATTACATACATGTGGATGGTTGACATTCTCCTTGATTGATTTTTGAAAATTGAACAGCATTAAGAAAACTGAAAGGTCTTTTGATGTATTTGGGTGGCTATCACACGTAAAGTTAGTATAAACCAAAGTAGGGAATTATTCCATGGGATGGAAAAAAGACTGAAAAGAAAAGAACATGAAAAAAAATGATTAATATCTCTAAATTGATCTCAGGAGGCTAGTCCCAGGAGACTGAAGAGATATTCAGAAGCGTACATTGACTTTTCTCTTTCCTTCTAGCTTGACCTGATACCGCTTTTCCTAGAATGGCTTATCATCTCTACATTTGTAAAGTGATGTGTGATTATGGCACAATGTGCCTGAGATATGAACAATACTTTCCATTAAAGTAAAAAAAAAWTTAGRAAAAATCAGTCTAAGCTATGTTCAGTGGCATGTAAAAGGATTAAAACTCAGGCTGTTCAGCTGAAACATGTATGTCATATATAATAATATAGTAAATACAGTCTGTATAGTAGTGATTGATTTTTAAAGGCCAAGAATATAACTAACGGCATAATCCTAAAATGCTATATAGCTATACAATTAACTCTTCTAGCTTCACTTAGTTACTATTCTGTCATAAAATAAAGTTTAAAAACCAAACTTACTAATAATTATAAGCCTTATTTAACACCCCCACAGTTCTTAAGAAAATAGTAAGTCCTTCATAGTTAAGGATATATTAGAACTCCAAGTGCAGTGCTTATAATCATTTAAAAGCATTCTAAAAATATTTAAAATGAGCAAGCATACATTAGGTTAATCTTCATTATAGCAAGACATAACAAAAACAAAAGTACCAATAAGAAGTTAACTGTCTTAAAACATCTCTCAACAAAATATTGAAATACATTTCAAAATACAGCAGAAACAAAGCTGGTAATTATATACAGGAAATATTTCTGAGATTTTCCTAAACGGTTACTTCATTGATGTATAAAATGTGATAAATTATTACATTTTGATCAATAGAACACCTTGATATTAGGTGAGGAAATAAAAAGCATTAAGTTAATACAGCTGAATTCCTAGAGGAGGCATGGTGACACTCCAGAAACCAACTTATAATTTTAATTCTGCAGTGATGAGGTCTAGAACAGACATTGGACTGGGGAATATGGCTTTATGTCTTCTAAGGGCGCTTGTCTTCACTGGAATTGCTGAATTCTACTAAAATTTTGTGGGTTTAAGTAAAAAAAAAAAAAAAAAAAGATAAAAAAAGCAAAAAACACCCACACCTTTGAGAGAACAGATTGTGGAAGATTAGGAATGGGGCTGTGGCTGAGCCTTGTCCCTAACAGGATGCAGCTGTGTAAGACAGAAGAACAGCATTGAAGGAGAAGTGTGGAATGCTGATGTGTACTGACCAATACAAAAGAGTAAAAGGGCATGCAGGTATTATGCATGTGAGAGGAAAGGTATAAAGAGTTAGGAGGAGAGTGAGGTAGAGGTATTGGAGCTAGTAGGTTGGGCTGTGAGAGAAAGGAAGCTGTGCTGTCTGTGGGATTGCAACTGAGAAAAGGTATGAAGGCATCAATAAACTGCTGATCTTTGCTACTGTCTTTGGCATCAGCCTTTTGAGGCCACTGTCAATCAGGGGGAAGGTATGAGAGTCTTTAGATAAGGGACTGATGTTGATGTCACTCCTGAGTCTACCATCAATTTGATTAGTGTCCTGTGTGAGGAGCAGGCGATGACACAAACCCACTCCTGCTGGATTCTTTGCAGTGGACTTAAAAGTCAGTAACATTACAGCTGAAGAGATTTCTAATCAAGGGCCAGCAAAACTTCACCATTCTGTCAGCTGCAAATAAGATTTTTTTCAGGAAAAAACACCATTGAAGGCATATTTTAAAAAAGCTGATGATGARGCAGAGCTCTCAAAATGGTTTGCTGGTGGTAAAGTCAATGGGGATTTACAAATTTATTAGCAAACAGTGCTGAACTTAGGCACTTGGAATGGCTACAAGAATTCCTGAGGGGAAAGCTATTTCTGCTGTGCTGATTGTGGCATTACTGAGCAGGGTGTGAGGTTTGCACATGCCWGCTGAAACTCCTATAGCAGAGTCACCTGAAGAGAGCAAGACACTCATTTGGTTCATTTCACAGCATTGAATTTAATAATTTCTGCAAATATGCCCTTTTCTATTSTTAATAGCTTTCACTTTCTTTCTCTGTATACAGTCACTTGTTTACAGTACAAAAAGAAGCTTGCTGAGGCAGGGGGTATGTGGAATTCGTTTTATACAAACGTGGTCTTGCTTACTTCAGAGCAAATTCAGTAAAAATTATATCACATCACTTAGTGGCAGCATGTAGAAACTTGCTAGAATTGCAAGAGTACTGAAGACCACAGAATATGTTGCTAAGAAATTTCATCAATCTTTTTTGAGAGAGTTCAGTAACAAGGAATAGAAACTAGCTTAGCATGAAGAAGATATAAATAAATAATACTAAAATTATTTCCCTAATTTTTGCATGCTTTGCTTATTACAGCTATTACAAAGATTCAACAAAATTTGATTTGTTTTAATTCCAAAGAAGTGAAACTTGGTGTAACTAGAGCATGAAAACTAGTAAACACAAAAGATTTCAATACAATTTGACTATTAACCAGTTACAAAGCTTTTCTTCCTCTCAGAAGACACAACATTCAAATTGTTGCAGTGAGCACAGCAGAGAGTATAAAAATATTTTATTTTCATCAATTTATAGTTTATCATTTCAAAGAAGGGACAAGGAAAACTGAGAAAGGTCTCCATCAGTTCCATAAAAAAGGGTTAAAAAAATTATGGAAAGAAGAGCGGAGAGTTACTTAGGAATCCCATTACAGTTAAAATAAAGCTGTAAATTTAGGTGTTGATTTATGTAACTTTTCCGTTTGTCCTGGCTGTAACCAGCTCTTCTTCTGTCATTCTCCAGCATCTTTATAGGTAGATGGAAAGCAAAGAAGGCATTTTTTTACAAGCTGCTGGTCATAAACCTAGTTACAATTTTGTGTTTGAAAATCTTTGCTTGAAATGTTGAAAAATTGAATTCCCAGCATCACCCTTGACTGTACAGGTGTGAAGCCGCTTAAGGTGCTGTGTTGATCATGAATCATTTCATTGTTGCTTGTACAAATCAAAGTGAGACAGTCCCCAGGAAAAGGAGAAGTGCTTTATTGCAAAAAAAAAAAAAAAAAAAAAAAAAAAAAAAAAGGCCTTTTTAAGCAGTTAGCTTATTATTAGTTACATTCCATTTAAGTATAACAAATATAGTCCAACCATCTACCATAAAAAAAAATGTGAACATGCAGTGGTTATAGAACTTGTTGTTGTACCTCCATTTCAGCTGAGTCACTTCCCCAAAGTCCTTTTCTGCCTTAGCCAAAGTAACAGGCCTGCAAAATGATTTTACAAGGGTAACATGGCCCTTCTTTTGTAAGATTTTACTTGTATGCAACAGTTGCTGTTACAGATTTCGAATACTCAAAAAGGCCCTGATCTTCCTTCATCTTGGCCCCTCAGAGAGACCTATTTGTGAATAAGACTTTAGGCATAAGTGACTCGTGAGCTGTGCTGAGGTTAGTATACTTGTCTGGCATACTTGAACTGCAGATGCATGAAAATATAACTTTTTCACAATATGTTTCTTTGCCTAGGCTTTGTGGTATCATATATCCTCTTTCTGATGTTGTGGAAAGCACAGAACTGTTAGGACACTTTCATTTCACCAAACAGTGAGCTGAAAGATGGTAAAAGAAACATGAACCGTCGGTCWACCCACCCTGTCCTCTGGGTAATTAATCTGAGAGATGTAGTGCAGATAGGCAATTTTTCTAGAGAAAAATGTAGAGGCAGCGGCCTGCGGCAGCCATCTCGGCCCTAAAGAGAGTCCTGTGCGGAACAGCAACTTGTTACACTTAACTTTGATAAAGATTCTCTGTTCTCTTGGGAAAAGTGCATACCAGAGGAGWGACTACAGCCATAAACACCACATGTGAATGTTTTCCTTTTGCCTCCCAGAACGCAGGCAGGTGGAGTGTCAGAGTGAATGGCTGATAAGGGCAGAGAAGTCTGCTCTAACAAATGTTCGGTGGTCTTTTGTCTTTCCTTCTGTGTGTTCCCAAGACTTTCTTTAAGCTTTCCCATAGTAGAAACATAAATACTGGAGCGTGTAATAAGAATGGATCCTGTTGGAAGAAGTAGCGGTCTGTTTTTTTCCAAGCTGCTGCAAAAAATATGCAAAAATCTGCACTTTCATAAGTATTTTCAAATTTTCATAGATGAATAGCAGCAGAGAACTCATGTTGTCAGCCTGAAAAGGAGCCAGTTTTTAGACACACAAATATATTCTGCCCACATACCTTTCATCCTTCTATATCACTACTCTGCACAAATAAACTGCTATTTGTTCAAGTCTCCCATGGAAAATATTATGACCTTATAAAAGTCAAATATGATGCTCTTCAATGAACCTTCCCAAAGAAAGCAATAGTGTGATAAACATCTGTTGTGCAAGACAACACAACTTAAAAAATGGAATCTATACATGTTTAGAATCATTTCATAATTTAAGGGTTTCTTCCCCAATGACTTTGTCACTATGATAGTTGCAAAGTCACAGGGTGATGGTTAGTCCTTTTTTTGTTTTGTTTCTTCTGAACACATTTTCCATAACAATGGTAAGCATATGCTTCAAAGGTACATTTTTAAAGGTCTGGAGAGGCCATCTAATTCCTCTGTGACTATCTGCTCATCCAATGACCATACTGTTAGTCTTCAACACTGATTATTGTCACAGAAAGCTTCTTGTTAGTCTTAAGGCATTAGGACTAAACAAATCCAACACTTTAAATCCCTGCAATACTAATTTAGCTGTTCTCAGAAGTTTGTAATCTCATTCTGAGCTACAGAAACCCACTATTGACAAGGTGAGCGCCAATCTCACTCAGCCTGGATGCAGCTAATTATTCTGCTGTCTCTTCATAGGATATTGACAGAGGAACTCATCGTAACTACTCTTCTGTGCAGAATATTATAAGACAAAATCAATGTTATGTAACAAGCAAAGATTAGAAATGTCACAAACATAGCCTTTCACAAATGATTATATATTCAGCTCAAGTGATTCACAGAAACCTGTAAAATCTGAAACAAATTTCATAATTTCAAAAAGATTAATACAGGGGTAATTACTGAAGTGGGAAAAAACAGTGAAGGCAAGAAAGTAGTGTAAAAAGTACACACTATTATTCTTACAGGGTAAATTGAAAAGTGTGCTTACAATTCAAGCTAATCAATAAATTACTTAACTTTGAAAAGCAACAGTAGAATCAATGTGCAAACAACAAAATAAACACAAGTTGTTCATTAAGTCAATAAGGAAGGGATCATCTGTAGTATGAATGATTGCAGCAGACTAATTTTAAACAGAGTCTGAGCATTGAAAAGCCAAATTTTGGGTAAGTTGTCACATTTACAAGCCTGTGTAAGCTAAAAAAAAACCAAAACCAAAAACAAACAAACAAACAAAAAAAAACCAAAAAAACCCACAAACAAAAAAAACCACCACCCAAAAATCGAGACAGTTACTGTCCAAGATAGAGAGTAGGAAACTAGGAAAGAAGCTTATGCTAGTCTAGTCAGAGACAATCATTTCCAACTGATAGAATTACAAAATATCCAATATGTATAAAAATGTGTCTGACCCTGAATTCAAGTGGTTAAAATTCTAAGACACTGGTACTAAACTGCTTGGCTTGAAGTAAATAAATAAACTTCTAGGGGAAAGTGAAACTTGGATCAATTGTTCTAATTTACAGCAATTAACTACTGTTTGGGCCATAAAGTGTTATTTTAGAGTTTATAGTGATGTGTCACTGCTCTAGTAATAAAAGTCTTGAGTGACTATTGCAACTCAAATTCCAGCTAGTTTCTTGAGTGCCTGAACAATTCTAGACCATAATGATAATTTAAGATGCATTAAAGATTACAGGTTCAGAAAGATAGCAGTGGCCTGTAAAATGATAGTCATTTTTGAGGAGCAAATTTTGTTACAGAGAATATTTTTCACCCTCTTCCCCTCTCCATCATTTCTGGCAGGATCAGAAGAAACTCAAAATTGAAATTTTTGATTTCAATCAAAATTGAAACCTGTGATCTTGTGCCATAGGTCTGCTTGTTCCTGAAGCATCCACCTTTCATGCAATAAGAGCAGTAGTAAATATGAAAACAAGCTGTCACATTTTTCTCAAATTTTAAATTTTTCTCATATTTTAAGTACGGTTTATTTGTATGCAAGTTTTATGCAGTCTAAGCCCCTTCCCCTATATACTTTTATGAAAAAGGCAAAACACTGCAAATACCACAATTTTATAAAACTCAAAACTCCACATTAAACATATTAACAATAATATCTGTGAATCATAAGKATCTGAGTGAAATGTCCATGCAATGACAGAAGGATGGACACCAGAGCCTTCAGATTGAACACATTTTAATAGCTGCTACTAATTAAATTCTGTCTTCTGCAACTCCATTATGATCAATTTCTGAGTGGAGATAGGTTCCTAAAGAGTGTGATGGCTCAGTATCCCTCTTTTTTTAACAATTTTTTTTTTTTTTGTGGTCAAGTAGTGTTTGATGTGAAGAGTTAATACTAATACAAACAAATATATATTTTCATCTCAAATAACTGAAGATAATCTTAAGAGACAATGCCCTGGTAAATAAAGGGGTGTGATGAGCACCTTCCAGGAGGTTAGCTACATCCAGTAAAATGGCAAATGGAAATAAAGTGGTGGTAAACATGCCTGCAGCTTACCCAATGCTGCTGCCCCTACTAGTGCACAGAAAGAGACTTTGCTTTTGTGGAGGGGCTGAAAGGAGAGAAAAAAGCCAGTACWGGAAGGAAATGCACATGGAAAAATGGATTCCTATGTAATCAATCATATATCTGGCATTACATGTTGTTTTTCTTCAATGGAGTAAACTGAAGGTTTGTCATGGAACTCACATCCAGCAGTATCAGTCTTAAAAATGCAGTAAATTCTTTCATAAGTGTCATAAAAAAGGTCAGGATCATGCTGATGTTATAGGAAAGCCTGGATTATTTGCTTCTGAGCTTGAACAAATGTAAATAGAAGCAGCTACAGCAAAGTTATTCTATAATTAGGTTTCATGCTGGTTTGAAAGTTGCTTGTTATAGATCTTTTAATAGTAGATAATGCCACAGTTTGAAGCTGTTCATTTGGATTTTCTGCTACTTTAATGAAAAAAATATTATTTTCAAGTTATTTGGGTTTTGTCACGTCATAATTTTTGTGCCAGGCAACTGGAATACCTCTTCTGACTCAATTTTTTATAACAATGAGTCTTCTCTTAAAGATTTTTGTTTGCAAGACAAATACCATTGTACTGTCTGATTTGAAAATTTCTATCCAAATCCGTGGCAATTCTAAGACTTAGGAATCTGTCCCTATCACCTTTTAATTGGTGGTAAGGAACTTCAAACTAATAAAGACAAGTAGATRTCTGGACTGTTCCCTCACACAACTTGGACCGATACTTTAGTAAACTARTGAATTATCAAATTAGCATGCTATTGTAGCTAGGTATCAAAGAGACTAACCTAGGATTTGTGCTTACTGAAAACCATTGAGACAATGGAGTCTGCCTGAAATATAAACCTGTAATTTCAGGTCTAAACCAAGAAAACATGTATAGAGTATCAGTTGTCCCTGAGTCTCAATGCACAGGATGCTGGTTTGTAGGCTGTAGATCTATTGATCAACAAGAATTTTGAGCCTGAGATCTCCAGGAAAAAATATTGCCACCTGCTTTTTCATCCTGTGATTTTCAAGGACTTTGAAAACAATTCTAAAATCCAAAATTATTACATCATCTCTCATTCTGAAAATGCCAGAACAGGAGGGATGCATAGTTTGGAAATACTTCAGTTAAAAGTAGAAAAAGTTCCAATCAACCATTAGAGACTTCAAATGCTAGAGAAATTGGGCTATATTTCACTGAGATTTACCAAATTAACTTAAATTTTTAATTTCTATGTAACAATAKGAAGATCAAAGAAAATTTAAATGGAAAATTAGGGGAAAGGCAAAACAAATTCCAGATCAGATACCTCTTTAATCCCAAAGAATAAAATCTTCTCTTTTTTTTTTTTTCTTTCTTCTCCTTCCTGCTTACTTGCATGCAAAATATGAAACAAAACCACATTCCTCAACTTCTTCCTGTACCACCCCTCACTCAAAAACAACTTTTTCACCTTCATCAAAGGGCAGAACTTGTCCTAGGCAGGAGCAAAGAACAAGGGAGAAGTCTTATCAGATAAAATTGGATGCAGATATTATTCCTGTTGTTTCTGTCAGTTGGTAGTTGGCTCCAGCACCACCCTCCATATACCTTCCTTCATTTTGTTAAATAATGGAACAAATATGATTTTAAAAAATCTCTATGATTTGCTTATGGATTTTTTATATAAATGTATCCTAATTCCCTGACTACTTGTTCGTGCATTGCAGCCTTGTTTCCCTTCCTTCTCACRCATTTTCATTTATTTCCTATAATATGAAGAGATAGTTTGTAATTTATACCATAGAAAATGTGTATGTTGATTCCCTTGAGTTAATTTAGTCCCTGAAATAATTTTTACTCTCACACTTAATTTAACTTATATTTTATTTGAAAATATTTTGGGACGCTCTTGACTGCACAGTGTCTACTTAGCAATAACATATTATTCAGGTAGCTGGCACCCAATCCTTTCAMAAGCTGAAGACACTATTTGAGTGTACACTTTGAGTGCTGAAGAGCTGAGAGCAGGTTTTTCCTGAAAAATTTGAYTAATAAGATGCCTGTTTGGTTCTCTGTAGGACACAAGTTCTTGGTAGCTGTCAGAAGCAGGATAATACAGCTTGGATATTAGAACTCTTACTCCTCTAATCATTATGGCAATAAGAATCATATATCTTCTGTCTTGCAAGGTGTAAGTCTGGCACATATTGATGTTTCAGGCTTAATGCCCTGTATTGTTTAAAGCTGAACCTCTACCAACACTCCGAGGGTACCAAATCTGTAGCTTGTAGTATATAGCGAATGTTTAAAACCCCTTTGAAAGTTCTTGGCTAACAAATGTTATTTATTATGTTAGATTCATAGACCTGACTGACTCACAGGCATCCTTTTATTTGTGTTCTTATCCCTGTCATACTGAAATCCATTTTGAAGTGAAAGCTGTTTGTTCATCTTAAAAGTTGCTGAGGCTGTCATAAACATGGATAAAATGACAAGTGCTATTTTTTAGCCCAAAGTTAGAAAAAGCCCATGACTGAGCTGAGAGACAACTCAGGTTGTGGTTTTAGTCCAGCTTTCCTTTTTTCAGCTTTATTTGTTTATAAGTTTGTTGCTGCACTGGGTGCACCAGCACTGAGGAGCACAAGTCATTCTCTGCACGGATACACTGCTAGTTGTCTTTTTGGCTRCATTAGGAATTCATCCAGGATGACAGCCCAGGTTCAGGTACAAGAAATCTGTTTTCATCCATCATGTGGTTGAACTAGCTACTCTTTGATTACTTCTGAGACTTTCAAAAGGTCATCTAGCTTCAAAAAAATTAATTCAACTTTGTACATGAGAAACATCCTGAGTCAGAGTCAGGATCTCCACAGGCCACAAACACCTGTTTCAGAACTTACTGATCCTTTACTCAGAAACACAGCTTACAGAGAAAGGCAACACTGAAGRACTCATGAGTCAGTTCTTGGACTCCCACAGTTTATAACCCAATGTTAAGGTAAAAAAAGG
This sequence comes from Mixornis gularis, assembly GCA_003546035.1. Taxonomy (NCBI): domain Eukaryota; kingdom Metazoa; phylum Chordata; class Aves; order Passeriformes; family Timaliidae; genus Mixornis; species Mixornis gularis. The sequence goes on along the minus strand of QVAJ01000217.1, from coordinate 119,808 downwards.
GAATATTGATTTCTGTTGAGGCTAATATACTGCAGTATAGGCAAAAGAAGTTCAGTAATGTCTGTGTATCGTCAGCCATCCCTGCTAAGGGAACAGCAGCCTCCAGAACAGAAACTAATAAACAGGTAGCTTCTCCTTAATGCAAGAAGCATAATATATAAACATCCAGAAATTATTTAATGTCAGATAGTTCATCCATTCCTTCTATATATGTAATTATATATGTTTCATCGTTAAGATGGACAGATGTCTCTTTAGTCCAGAYGGTACTATTGTGCCACCTAAGATGTTGAGATGTACCTAATTTTCTTCCAGCTGGTGTCTTGGTGTAAATACACTTGGACAATTTCAAGGACTTGCACTGACATACAGGAATAAAGGAAAATTAAGAATACAGACAAACAAATAAAAAAAATTCAAATTCACAGTATTTCCATGGCTTAAAATGCCTCTAATGGCTATGTTTTTCATTACAAAATGTTGAAGCATATGATGAATGTGAACAAACTTGAATGTGTTTTACATTATAATATACATGAAAATGTTCTGTGAGACAAGTAGTGAATGCAAGATCATCACRCAAGAAAAGCTCATCTGTTAATGCCAAGGTGCCATATAAGAGTGTGTGAGAAATAAAACATCAATRTCTGGGGAACTTCATTCTGTAAAATCCACCAAATGCAAATCTTTSCTTAGAGATCTTTGCAATATTTACTTTAACATGCATTCTATGCTGCAGGTTTTGATATAGTAAAAAGTTCATTTCTCATAAGAACTACACACCTCTTCTAAAGTGCACTTCAAGAAATTTCAGTTTTAAGATTCCTATGTTATTTGAGTTAAATCAGTGTCTTAGTTTGAGCTAGGAAAGAGTTAATTTTCTTCTCAGTAGCTGGGTAAAGCTTTGGATTCAGTATGAGAATGATGTTGATAACACACTAATATTTGGTTGTTGCCAAGCAGTGCTTGCCCCAAATCAAGGACTTTTCAGTGTCCCAGGCTCTGCCAGTGATGAAGTGCACAAGAAGCTGTGAGGGAGAACAGCCAGAACAGCTGACCTGAACTGGCCAAAGGGATACTGCATACCATGGAATGTCATGCTTAGGAAATGGGGAAGATCCCAGGAGCTGCCAATGACAGCTCAGAACCAGCTAGGCATCTGGTGAGTAATTTTACTGAGCATTGATTTTCTTCCTTGGGATTTATTTCTATCTCTGTCTCTCCCCTTTTCATAGCTATTATTAGTAGAAATATTGTTGTTRTTATTATTATTATTATTATATTTTTTACTTTATTTCAATTATAAAACTAATCTTATTTCAAGCCACAGCTTTTAACTTTTTTTCTGATTCTCCTTTCCATCCCACCAGGAAGGGGAAGAGTGAATGAGCAACTGTGGTATTTAGTTTCCGACTGAAGTTAAATTTATGAAATAAAGGAGAATTTATGAAAAATAGAACATGATTTTGTGACTCTATTTAAGTCTTTTTTAGAAGAAGAAAGTATTAATAACCATTCAGTGTGAATCACACTCTATGACGCAGATATTTTCTTACTTCCCTAAAGTGTTTTATTTTAAAGGATTTTTTCAATAAATCTCATGTTCTATATTGGAACCATACACACACCTGCATGTGCATATAGGAGTCTATGCATTTCCATTATATAAAGCATACACCAGTTTGTTTCTTCACCACTGGAGAAGCAGTATATGTATACTCACTCAGAGGTAATAGTCTCCTTGTGTAGATCTGGAAGAAAATCKCACTACCTGTTTTAATAAATCTTTAGCAGAATAGTCATTATGAGCAATCTCCTCTAGGTCAGGCTGCATTAGCATGATACAAGGGGCTGCCTTTAGAATACCATTGTGTACATGCCATTAAAATTAGAGGTATGATAGATTTATCTCACACTCAAGTAGCTAAAACTTCTGCAGAAAAATTATAGCTTGGATAAGATTCTGAAAGACACTTTTCCCTCAGTTTGTTATATCATGCAGAAGTTCATACTATTACGTGTTATTCACTGAAACTTCATACACTTAGTGAAGCAGACTGCTTGGTTCATGCAGATGAATCAGACTTGTTACCCAGAATAGAATTATCCAAAAATACTTTGTATAATAAGATAAAAAATGATAATCCACAGCTGGTGCAGAGGGGTGCTCACAGTGGGCCCAGTCGCTGCATGGGGCTGCCAGACCCAGTTTGATAACAGTGATAAAGCAGAACAGGACACAGTGCTCTGCATCTTGTTGCCAAGGGGAACCCATTACCAATATGGGTCAAAGGAGAATCTAAGAATTAATTGTTATTCCAATTTTCATTTTAACAATTTAGAAGTCCAAATTGTGTAATACTAACACTCCTAGTCCCAACTGACACAGAATAGCTGTGTTAATAATACAGGTAAATTTATTACACAAAACCACTGATCTACTGAAACCAATATTGGCCTTCCTGATGACCTGAATCCTAAGAAAAAAAATTTGATTTTCCAGGAAAAGAGAATGTGGCATAGGGGGTCATTGACATTGTGCTGTCTTTGGAGTAAGGACTTGTTTATGAAATGAGTTTCTTCCTTCTCCTGGGAAGGAGAAGAATGAGATCAATGATGCATTTCTTCTCAAAGCTGGGCACAAGTGTTATTATTTTCCTTTTTTTTTTTTAATTTTTTTTCTTTTCATTGCTTCACAGCCAAAGTTTGGAAGATGTTCCTCAGCATCCCCCAGGCCCTGTTACCCCAGGGATCTGTTGTTTTTAACCCAGTAGTCCCCCGGGATTCTTCGGGCTTTACCACAGACAGTTCCCGTTGCTGAAGCTAAAAGAGGTCAGGCAGCAGTTACTGACTGCTAAACCAAGCCACAACCAGCTTGGTCCAAGACAAGTKCAGACTGGTGCTAAGGSTCTGCACTGCCTTTCCACAGTAATRGAACAAATTTAGTATTCTGTCCAGCCCACAGACTGTTCTCTTTTCACAGAAAAAGAATTCTACTCATTKATTTCAATACTGATATTACTGGCCAGGGGGATCTTGAGCCATTCAAGAATGATTACAGGGCTCTGTGGGGTTTAGACAGGGAGCACAGGGAGCCAAAGTCTGGTCTCCCCAACTCTGCCAGTTGGCAAAGAGAGAGATGGCCATGGGCAAGTTCTAGCCATTCTGCAAGTTAACACCTCGGCATTTAGATTTCTTTCAGGCAGAGTCCTGCCTTGTAGGACTACACCACCCTCCAGAAACAAAGATAACAAATGTTCTCTTTTCACTGACCTTGAATATCAAGTTGTCTCCTCATGCCTCTCAGACCTTTAGTGACAGGATGTGGGGGAATGAAGTACTAACAGCAGCAGAGAAATATCAAAGGTAATAACCACTCAAGTCAATTTGACATACTGAAGTTGGCACTGGAAGGGATGCACCTGTGATTGCTAAGTGATGTTTTGATGAGAGGCCTCTCCCTGTTATCTTCTCACAGGTCACAATGATCAGGAAGTTCCTTATTGCTGTTGAAGAAAAAAAAAAAAAGAAAAAAGTTATTTACATTTTGAAGAACCCAAGAGAAAAGATGAAGGGAACTAAAAGCCCATTAGAAAAAAGCAACATACATGCAGGAAGACAGAAGAAGAACTCTCATGGCTTTACCAGGAAAATAAAAGAATAAGTTGCTTTTGTGAGGGTCAAAAGTAGTTAAAAATGAGAAAGGAGAGCATACCCCATCATGGGGAGATGGCTACAAYGGTTTGAGGAGTCAAATGACCCCCTCACTGGGAACGTGGAGATTGATGCAGAGAAATGTTTAATACACTTTGCTGCTTGATGCACTTAGAAAAACCGAGCACACAGCTGGGCATGTTCAGTCTCCCTTTTAAAAGGCAGTTTGCCTAGGCAGTGATTTGTGTGATGTATAACACACCTCAGTAATGCTGTCATGGGATTGTTACCTGCAGAAACACAGTAAATATTCCTAAACCCCAAATAAGCTTAGTTTTTGAGTTTTCAGTCTCACTTAAGGGAGTCTCAGATGGGCAGTAGGATGGCAGGCTTAGATGTCCCAAGACACAGCCTGTTTACAATCATTTAAAATCCTTGCTACATCCCAGTGTTGGTATCCCAGTCTACAGAACAAAGTAAAATGAGAGAGAGCCAACATCTTAGTGTTTTCAACAGCAGATTATCATTTCCTATTTGTTTTCCMATTAGCAAATTACAGGGAGAGAAAATAAAACTGATATTAGCCACACTGACTGAGTTGYTCAGTTCTTGTTTCTTCCTAGAAAGAAATCTGTGGATCTTGGTGAATGAAATTGCAGAGGAGGATTGATTGCAGTTTATGAGGGAAAAGGTTGTCTGAAGGGAACACATCTATTTGTGTGTCCCCACCTCCCTGCTGCTGATGTTGCCTTTCATTTTCTATGAATGCTTAAGCTTAAATGCTGCAGAAAGGTTTCTTCCATAATCAGAGCAAGTCTGTGTTCTTATGATTCCCAGTCCTGTGCTTTAAACAAACTTAGATCTACTGTGTCACTTTATAATCTGATTTATAAACATTTTTATAGCTCTGAAAATGCCTGGCCCCGAGAATGATGTTTTTTAAAAGAAAAATTGCATAATGATAGGCTACACGTATAAATATTGTGTCCCTTGTTTAAATCTCACAAAAAAAAAAATACATTAAAGCAAGCTCTGGCAGGCAACCTAAGGCTTTGAACTATCTGAGTATTTTCAGTGTGGTTCTTTTTATAAGAAATTTCCCCAGATGACTGGAGAACACGCTATAGAAAAAGAATGTTAAGTATTTAACTTGCTAAGTTTAAAATAGCTCCAATCAGTGAGCTATTTATTACTTCAAATATTTTCTGGAAGGAAAAAGAATAAGGCTAAAACTTACTGCTGCACTTAATAGAATTCAAAATAAATTATGGTGTGATAAGACCTTGCTACATTCACACTTTTGAAGGTGTCTGAGAAGGCATTCCTCTGTTTTTCCACTAAGGCTGCATTTTAATCAAACCAGGTCTGTAGTTCTCTTTAAATAATATATATGCAAATATGTAGAAATGTCAGTTATCAGATCATTATGCTCATGGATTAAACTTTCTATTTATGTCTAATTTTAGCCACTTTGCAAATGATATTTCAGACTGTAAGATTCTAGGAGTAGTATGGATTTCAGCTTTGAATATTGTGGGGAAGATGTTAAGAGAGAGCAAATCRCTGAATCATGAATTGAAATTTTTGATTTTATTTCTTCCTTCTCTGCAAAGAGAAGTGAGTAATGTAGAGTCCTGCCTGGTATYAAGGCAGGAATGGACCTACAATTCTTTTACAAATTTGTTATATAATGTCCCTGTTAAAATCTTAAATGACAATCATTTTGGGGTGTACACCGAGTTCAGCACTGAAGAAGTAATTTTCTGATACTCCAGAGAATTTTCAGCTGAGAAATGGATGMAAACTTTTGTTACAGATGTTATATCATCAAAGAGCAAAAAAAATTTCAAAAAAGCATGAGTTTTGTTCTCTGTGGACACTGAAACCCCTCATTTCAAGCATTTTCACATCTGTTGGAAATGAAAACTTCTTTCTTCACAATCTACCAAGCAGTTAAGACATTTTGGACATAGAAGTTTATGGAAAAGATTGTTAATACACAGTGCACCTAACTCCAAATGAGCTATTCTATCTATAAATCTACAAGTAAACACTACAAAGGAAAAGCTCATAGTCATTGAAACTGAAGTTAAACTGAAACTGAACCCAAACTGAAACTGAACCCAAATATACTTGCATGAGTTAGAATTCTTGTAGCAGTTCCATTCATTTTAAAATTCAGATTCTAGGTCCAAATTTGAAAGGTAATTTTCGTAATTGAATTTCATCATTAMATTAATATAGTCAAGAAGCCATTGAATAGCCATGCTGAAATAGTTTTTTGAATTTTCTAAAATCTTTGAAAATTGTAAATTGCCTATGCAAGAACACTAGTACTCTCTGCTTAACATTTATGCTTTTAAGAGGRAAAAAAWAATAATAATAAAAAAGGACATTGATTTGACATCCACAAAGCACAAAGAAGTAAATTAACCATTTTTTCCAATACTTTCTTTCAGAAATTGAGCAAGGAGTTAAAAGGGCAGGTTGCTCATCTTCATTTTTTCATGGTATATTTAACCTTTCATTTATTCCTCTATATTCTGCCTTTCTGTTTTCTGTATTTSTTTATTTATTATCATGCAGAAGGCAATCTTTTGGCTCTAATACATCTCTTGAATATTGTATGTACCAAYTGGGTTTGCCTCCTCCTTCTGCAATAACCAACCTTAGCAGACAATCAAGCAGCAAAATGTCCTATGGCCTATGAATTAAAGACTCTCTTTCCACACTTTCAAACTTGGGACTTGGTACCAGGGATACCCCTTCCTCTAGTGGTATCTTAGCTAGGACAGTCTGTATTTTATGAGTTATAGAATATCACACTCACACAAAAGATTGTAAGCTAATAAGTAGCCAAATTATGACCAGAATGTACTTTTATTGTTAATGTACAGGATATTAGCTCAGAGACAGAGATCAACATTTCCACGAGGCTGATGACAGAATCAGAATTCCCTATATMTGTCCTTGTAAGGACAATCCTTTACTAGATTGTCAGGCAATCAATTTACTGCCTATGCAAGGATAAATAATAAAATCTGTAACTAGCGTATTATTCACCTAATCTAAAATGACAGACAAACTGTATATTGAAGTATCTTTTCCTCTCAGTGGATTATAAGGAATTTTGAAATTTTTTAACTCAGATTTTGCAGACATCTATGACAATATCGCATGAATATTCTAATCAGAGTTTCACATCATAAAGTCTCAGCTTGGAAAACCTGCCACTGAGTCTCTATGCATTGCTGTTTCTCCCAGGAATACTCTGTCAAGTTTGCCTCTGTTTCCACGTGGTCCCAGACAGCTCTCCATACCAAGCCCAAAACCAACAAGGGCAGTGGGAGTCACAGGCTCTTAACCCCTGTCCTCCTCCCAGTCAGGGCAGCCCCTTCCCTCCCTTCATTTCAGACCTACAGCAGTCTGATCATCAGGACTAGGTGCTGCAAATCCCAACTTTGGCAGGACTTATTCCCAGTAATACACAAAGCAGTGCACATGCCTAGCCTTTTGAAAGGCATTAAATGCTAATCTGAAGAAGCTGAATTCATGCATTAACGCAGCTCATGATATGCACATCTCTGTCTGTCACAAACTGAGGAGTAACTGCATAAGGATATGACAAATCATCCACATACAGTGTGTTTACTCTTATCTGTGCAGACAGAGGGGAGAGGTTTTCAAAGTGTTTCTGCTGCATTACATTTGTTAAGAAATGCACAYACTGTTATGTTTTTTACAGCATTCAAAATTTTACATTCAACCTAGAGACATGCTTGCTAGCTCAGTTAAGCTCCAGGTCTTTCCAAACATGCAGGGAATGGACCACCCTGCAGTTGGCTCTCATATATTTGTTCTGAAACCAGCTGTGACAAGCTTTAGATCCTGAATGTACATTTATCCTGACAGCTGTCCTAAGGTGTTCAAGTGTGTAGATATGCTCTAATATCTGTTTCTTACAGCACATCATGTGGTAAGTAGTAGYCTGCAAATCCTTCTCTTCCTTAGTCCAGATCTTGGCTATTGTAATTCACTTACAGTTTAAACTGTTATATATTCTCCGTGTAATATACACCAGATGTACCTCACAGGTGAATCTGTTTTATTTGAGATAAACCAAACACATCAAAGGCCCACGTCACAACCTTTACTTTGCCTCAGCAAATAAAATATCCGGGACATAAAAGCCTTAAGCTGTAATTTTTTTGRTGTATAAAGGGGGTAGTACTTCTTAGAGATTTATTGGGGGTTTTTGATGATCTCAAAATTTCTGCTAGGACAACTATTTTTTTGACACTGCAATTTTTCACTTCTAGGAAAGTATCTTGCACTTCTTYCTGCAAACCTCTGTTTGTTTCCAAGATTACACTTCTGTTTATTCAGCAATCATGCTCTATGGAAAACTCCTGGCTGAAATTAATACAATCCAAAACTGCAAAATATCTATGGGATACTTGCTCCCATGTGTTCTTTCTGTGAACAGTAAGCAKGATAAACATGCCTAACCTCTCCTTTGGAGTCAAAGGTAAGTAAACAAAYAGAGGAACTAAACAGAAAAGAAGGCAGCATAAGGACAATTTGAAGAGCTAGAAAATTACAAATCCTGACTTTATTTTTCCACGTTTCAAAGGAAAAGGCAAGGCTGCTGGACCACTTACTTGTGTAAACTCCATGATTTTGGGTAGCATTAAATATTTTCCCCTKTTATGATAAAAGTATAAAGGTAAAAGTTTGGATGGGGTTTTGAGCAACATTGTTTAATGGGTGGTATCCCTGTCCATGGCAGGGAGGGCCTGGTACTAGATATCTCTATCTTCCAACACTTCCAACCCAAACCATTCTAAGATTCTGTGATATCAGAGGTAGAGTTGACCCTCAACGTTCAATAAATTACATTCAAATAATTAAAACCTAACACTTTATATAATAGATATTCTATAAATTCAAGTATAGCATTCACTATTTTATCATATAAGTTAGCTCTATTTTATAATTCCTTATAAGACAGAATTTCTAATTAAAAACACCTCATTCATATTTCACTTACAATGACAAAAGTTYTTATTACTGTAAAATAAGCTTTGTGTTACTTTCTTGTTAATATGGTCTGGGTGCTGCCAGACAAGAGGAAAGATGCAGAATATGAAAACCGCAGTATTAAAATATTAAAGAAAGAATTTCATCCTAAACTCACAGCACTTTTAGTCTCCTTTGACTCTCTTTTGGCTTGTGGAGAAAAATACGAGTATRTATGTAAAGCTACAAACACAAGATTTTTTTTTAATTATTTCTTCCAAATCTTTTGCACTGACAAGAAGATGGAAGAACATAGATTACTATATCAGTGGAATTCGTATTACACAGCTATAGACTGTCACTTTTCTTCTAGTCTTAAATAAGGGGTAGCATATACCTCCATTTTCCCAGAAGCAGTACAAGTAATGGAAGTTATTTGTTATTGCCTTGTTCCCAAAGAAGATTACTCCACTTATGCGCCCACTTATATTATTGCAGAGATATACAATATGCTGCATTTTTCAACTCTTCTCAATTTACTACCTGCGCATCTATATGGGAAAAACAGTAGTTCATGCGAGTTTKTTCCATTTTTGAAAAAGAATATAAACATGGAGGTGTCTTGCATTTCTTCTGTGTTGTTTATGTTGAGAATGAGGAAGGTGACAAAAACCCTGAAAAATTTATTTGTGGACAACTGAGGCAGAAAATGAGCACAATTCAGTGAATTTAAACAGTGTATTTTACTTCTATTTTCATTGATGATTCATTTTGCACACTCCTGCTTCCTGTTTGATATGGATCCCAGTCTTGTAAATTGCTTTTTTACTGCATGGTAAGGTCCCAGTATTAGATACAATATATGGAATAAAATATATCCTCCCCTGTYTCTGATGCAGAGCAGAATTATACTTCATTTCATGTCTCATTTTAATGAATTCTTCATGAATTCCTAGTTATTTCATTTTTAGAACACTATTACAATTTTTCTCTTTAATTTAATTAAATTCATTTGAATAATTTATTCATGTATGTGTAAGWAGATATAGTTCTGGGACTTACTGAAGTCACTAAGAATACTGGCCTATTGTGTCCTTCTAAAATTTTTATTTGATTTCTGTTTTGCAGCCACAGGGCAAAATTTCATAATATGAAATTTCTTCTTTCATTTAATTTATTCTTCATTTTGTCATGTTTTCCCACATCATAGGGTTACTTCATTTTAAGAATGTACCAATTTCACTATAGTATTTAATTTCTCCCTGATGAAAGACAGGCATGTAATCACAGAATCACAGGATGTTCTGGAAAGGACCCACAAGGGTCATTAAGTCTAACACATACTTGAATGTCCCATAYAGGGATCAAACCCACAACCTTGACATTAGTACAGCAATAGGGTTGGACTATATGTATAAAATACTATATAATAGCACCCTTTCCTTAAAATCTTATTTAATTATTCTAGACTACATAGAATATCACTTAATGCTATCAAGTTCTGTAAAAAAGAGAAAAGCCACAAGCTACTTAATTTTCTGTTTCTGTAAAAYAATTTTATAATTTGATGCTCCAGTTATTAAATCAAAAAGACTTTTCCATGCTGTTTATGTTTAAAAACAAGTTCCACCTTGAGTAATTTCTGATACAAGAACATGATGTTCCTTTTCAAATGTACAGAAACGTATTTCAAAATAATTGTTCTAGTCCAAACAATCTACATGGTTACCAAGACAATTTTAAACCAGAATAACAGTAGGCATTATTTATCAATGTTAAATGTTTTCTATAAATTGTCATAAATTTATGAGACAAAGACTTCTTCACTTAGACARTGGGAATATTATAATAAAGCATATATGTTATTTCTAGAAAGACATGCTGAAAAAAGTAAAGCACCTTTCTGTATGACTAATAATACAGGATAGAGGTATGACCAGTCAAGTGAAAGTGCATGAGATCATGTACATGTAGCAGAAATTATGAAAGAGAAGAAGGAGRGTGAATACCTAGAATTATTTCTAATCACTGTATTTACGTTGTGAAAGTCACAAGCATCTTCTATTTCGGCATTTCTTAAGGAATTAATGACCAGTTGGTACTAAAGTGCCTCATATTTACCTCAGGTCATTAAGGGTTTCCATTATTTATTATTCTTCAGGAAATGCACCCAGTTGTCATCATTACTGTTTAAATGATATAGTTACTGATGTTATTGAAAGCTCTTGTACGTACATCTCTAAACCTGCTCAGAATTCTCCAAATCTCTTATTTCCTGTGCAATTTACTCAATAATCAGAGTGCAGCTACTTGATATACTGGAGCCGTTCCTTCACCAAGGTCTTGGGATAGCTTAGCCTCAGGTTTAAGGAAAATTGGCGGTGTGAAACCTACTGTTGGGGTAGGTTGTGACAGTTCTATTGTCTATTTGTAAGGACAATTCAGCCTTTTTTACAATAGTTAAACATCCACACTGCAGCTGCAAACATGAAAAAATTCAGCCGAGATTCAAAACAGTTAAAATAGAAAGAATGGGAAACATTGCAATTAATGATAAAAATCCCATTTTGCTCTTGTAAAACATCAAAACAATTAGATATTTGTGCGTCTTTCTGAACAATAGTGGCAAGCAAAAAGAAAGRAAAAGATTATTTACTACTTCACAGCTTAAATAGAAAAATAAAAATAACAAAAGGAAATAAAAATAGAAAATCACAGAAATACTGTACAGTAGAAATACTGGTAGCACTAGAAAAATGTGTTGGAGACGTAAATATTTGTCTCTTTTCATTTTAGACAGCCCCTATGGAAGTAATTTACAAAGGTAAAAGAAAATTCYAATCTATAGAAATAGAATTTGAACCTATACAAATCAGCCAAAAAAATTAGGCATTTGCTAAAACAAGGCTTCATTTTCTAGTATGATTTTATTTGTCCCATCGAATTCTATGACCACCATATCATTCCTATTAAAATCTAGATGCTGGTTCAGAGAACAGGTATTTAGTTCAGTAGGAATTTTCCGTAAAGACAGGACTAAGACTTTTCTTCTGCAAAAGTAAATTTCCATTGCTCCAACATTAATATTTAGGTTCTAAATGTAATTGAAAATCATCTACATTTTAAAATTTAGTTTATTAGCAGCAAAATCAAGCCTTAAATCTGTAAGCTGGTTGAAAACTGCTCTGTAAATGCAGAGGGGTCCACCTTTTTTTTTTTCTTCATTGCTGCTTTCCATCCTTCAGGAGAAAAAACCCAAAAAAACTCAGAAATACTKTTGCCATCTTCCCTGAGACTTTATAAAACTGTATAATAAAATATTTTAAAATTAATGATGTTTGAAGGGAAAAATTCAAAGAAGTTATGAAGCTTAATCAACCAGGATATTTAAGAAGTTTTTCCTTGGCATAACATATTTTACTTAAAGAACAGTCCTAAAACACCACAGTAATAGCAACAGAATATTTTCAATAGATCCTGTGTTTCTAAGTAACTGCATGTCACGGGRCGAAGCTGGGCCTGTCCCAATTTCAGGAACACTRGAATGAAGCTCAGGACACGGCTGTTGCAAAAAACTCTCTATTTARTTTCATCTGACTCCAGTATTTATAGATATGTACAGAGGTCAAGGGATTGGCTACACAGGTCGCCACCCCTTCAACCTGGATGGTGGACATCACCATCAATCATTTCTTCTCTCATGGGGGAAGTTTGTAAACATTCTAAGAATAGACATTATTTACATGAAGCTGCGTGAGAACGTTCTACAGAAAGGCAAAAAGACAGAAAGTTCAGGGCAACAACTGCACTCCAGTTTGTTCTCCCTAGCTGACATGAAAAGGTAATTCCCTGGATGTGTCAGCTGAGCTGTCAGTGCTGCAGCCCCAGTGGCAGCCAGAGCCGGCTGGAAGTTGAATCCTGGATCCACAATCCATGTTCCAAGTTCATTTTTCCCAGCTTTTTTATTGCCTGGCTGCATCAGGCTGAAGGAAGAAGTCAGGCATGCCCAGCTAGGACACCACCCAAAAGGAGCTCATTTGGCCTACATTTACCCTGAGGGGGTAAGGGGTGCTGGGGAGGAAGCTTTTCCACTTTTCTACTGGGTTTTTTTTGTTTGTTTGTTTGCTTGTTTTTTTGAGAACCAGAGGTTTTTCTTTGATTTTTGAGCAGAAGCGTATGGCATTTCCCCTAACACAGCTTGGTGGCACAAGTCACAATTCAAGAGTAAGGAATGGTCTCAGAGGCTTGTGCCGACCTATAGTTTCATTATATCTGCCTATAGTTTCATTATATCTCCATAGTCTGCCTCAACAAGTGTCACTGTGGTCTTATTTCTGTGCTTTCTGGAGGAAGTCCAAAGCATTCATTTTAAAATATTACTTTGTATTGTTCTAAAGCACTGACCAGTTATGCACAGAGATTAAGAGATTAGAGTTGTGATAACATATGTATAAACCACTTTTTAGCTTCTGTCTAAGTTTCTGAAGAATTAAAAGGCTTGCACTTCTATATTCATATGAATTTGCATCATTTCCTTTGCATACTTCAGTCTCTAGAAATACCAAATTTTGAGACACTTCTGAGATGACATTAACCACTGCTGAAAAAAATCTACATGAAGAATTTTGCATGTCGGACCACATATAATAATCGTTTGCCTTTACACTGTGAGGATAGAGTATCTAACGTGTATTACGTGCACACCTTCCTGAACAGTTCTTGAGTAGGCATATCAAATGGTAATACTTTAAAAAGTAGAACCTCTTTGTGTGTTGGCTGCTGTATTGTCTTATCTCTTTGAAGATTCTCTCTGGTGAATATCTAAAACTTACTGTGCATAGATACAGTGAAATGTCACTAGGAAAGGCATTTTGATTGAGTATTTTAAGGTCTGTTAAACTCTGCGTATTATACTTTCATGCTTTACTAATTTTAAAAACATTCTTTTGATAGATTTTCCTATTCCTGTAATGTCATAGTATTTACATGGCTCTAAAAATCAAGCTTTGTTCTCTGTTTAGCTCCCTGTTAAGAAAGCAGTATTGACAATTACTCTTTTTTTCTAAGACCAAGGCAGRTTTCAGGTTTGAATGACTGTAACAACTTCTTTTTCCTTTTTTATCTTCTCTTTCATGCTTTTGTTTGTTTGAAGTATTAAGAAAATCCAATTCAAGATTTCTTGATAAAGGAAAAACCATCTTTCTTTTTTTTTTTAAAAAGCTTTATGAAAGCCTGAACCATTTCTTGTTTCCTAACCGGATAAACAAGAGAAATTTATATACTCGTTCCTGGTACAGACTTAATATAGATAAGCAGATCAATCAAACCCTGAACGAGAATTTTAGTATCTTCTGTGACTGATACATGTTTTCAAACTTGTTCATCATCCTCTGTTTTCATTCCATATTGGAATGAAAACAGGAGGAAATGAAATATTGTGGCTTCTTCCCCTCTTTCAGTTCTTTATTGGCCTTTGATTATTTCAATTTGAATTTTAAGATTTGCTCTTTCCTCTGATACATCATTTCCACATCACCAAAGCACCCATAATGGCCCTCTATCTTAATTTTAGTTTTCCCCTGCCTTTTCTAAAACAAAGAAAGTAAAATTAACAAACAAAGAAAAAAAAAAACAAAACCCTGCAAAACCCTCGTGCTAATTAAACTACTGAGTTCCAAGGATAAGCTTGCACTTCCATAGATTTGTAAATTCAACATTTAAAAAATCAGTTCTTAAAAATAATGTACTGGGGCCTTTTATTATTTATTTGCACCTGCAACCTTTCAAGCACAATTATTGCAGAATACAAACAGTGCAGCCTAACAACTCGGCTTGAAACTCAGGAGGCTTGCTGGGACTTGTTTGAAATGCTGGCACATATCTTCTCCTTTCATAGTGGTTGCTTCGCTGAAAGTAAAATAGTTAATTCATTACTTTTTAAAGAAATTCAAGGTACTCAGAATATGAGGTGCCCTAAAATAATAAATTGCACTGTATTTTCTTCTGATCTTTTCTATTTCTTTTCTATTCTGTTTTAGCCTATCCACTTGACATTGATCTGCCTGAAAAGATCTCAATAATTTCAAAGGAATATCAGGTTTTGCACTACGTTGTGCAAAAATATGTAATGTCKATGGAAACTGTAGGGTCACAATTCAGTCATTCTGGAAGTGTATTAGATCTTTATACAATTTTTTTTCTTTGGCTGATGCTTTATTTTCTATAGCATCAGACATTTTAAACATGCACTCTGGGTGGGGAACAAATTAACTTCTTGTACTTCAAATGCATACAGTTCTGTGATATTGATATAAGGCAAGATGAACTGATGCTTCTGCCAAACAAATATTTTAGTCATAATGCTTCAGGTTATGCTCTGTTGCTTTTTTTTTGGAAGGAAGACATCAAACATACCTACTGTTCTGAATGTAATGTGCTTTGCACTCTGGAGACATTATTTTAGTTTTAGCACAGAAATAGCTAAATAGATTTAAACACTTTCAAACTATTTTTGTCAGTATTAAAGCATATATATATATATATATAATGTTCCACCACAGAATACAGAAAAAAACTATCAAGCCAGCTGCAACAATCTGAAAGGAAACACTCTGAAAAATGAAAATGTAAAAATTATCCAAGTTGCTATAAGTTAATAAAAGCAGATAACTATTTTAGCTGGTCATAAGAGATGTAAATTTGTATTATGAAGAATACAAGTGCTTATGAACCTCATTTTAAAAATTGAAAAGGTACRACCGATATACCAATAATTGAAAGAACCTGAAGAGAATATTTTATATTGCTGTAGTATTGTACAGGTTGAAAGTAATGAAGACATCAATCTTACAAATGTGCATATGTTTCCCCAGGCCACTGTCACCAACATTACTCTAAATTTATTCCKCACTCACTTGTGTATCAGTTACTCTTTTTTATCAACCTCAGTTCTTCMCTTCTGAGGAAATGGAGCTGATCTGCAGCAATCAAGACAAGYGGTATTTTATGCAATCAGAACCACAGGATTATTTGACACTGTCTTGTGATGAACAACACCTTTTAATAAGTCAATTACTCTATATGGAAATGAATACTGCAAGTGAAACACACAAGGAACTTCAACATTCTGTTCTAGTGGATTTATCAGAGGGTGGGATGGTTGTGAGTATACTTTTAGCTAGGAGTTTTCTCTTGCCTATCAATTTTCAGTGTAATAGTAGAGAAATACAGGCATGCTCTAGAGCTTCACTCCAARTCAAATAACTCTAAATCAAAGCATGATTATTTTCTTTGTCTCAAAAGACCATAACCTGAGAATAATGATTCTGTAGATGCTTCTGTACCTGTCTCTAGTTTGAGCTTTCAAGTAATTGGAAAGAAGCAAGATTCATATGTTGGGAGTGCAGTTGTCAGAACAGTCAGAACAGTATTCCAATAGCAATAGAGCTATAAAAGATGACCTGTTCTAGGAAAAAAATCCACCATAATTCTATAAAACTACAACAAAAACATTACCTAAAAAGTAGTACAAAAAGAGAAAGGATGTCAAGTTAACAGCACTAAGATGATGAAAGCATTTAGTCTTTCAGTTTAGAAAATTTAGGATTTTTCAGCTGAAGCTGCATATGGTACTTTGAACATCAGAACACAAGCTGCTACCTGAAGGAGTGATATCTTCAGGTTTTACAGCTTGAATATTATTATTCCTTCTCTGTAGCCAGTTAAAGTCATTATCTTCTGCTGATTATAGATAACTTTGTTAAAACACCACCTRAATGAACAAAAGAATAGTTTCTTRATTGTCAAAAAGATAAAATCATTAGTAAAATATCCAAAGGAATAAAAGATAATAGAGTAATAAGTCAAAAGCAATGTCTTGATCTCTGTATATGGATTCCTTCCATCTAGTCTTCCAGCTGTGTCATACAAGCCTTGAGAAAGGAGGTRAGATTTCTGTATATGATACTAATGCTGTCGACCTAATATTTTAGCATCTTGATATAGTTTTAGATCTCTTCTTCAATAGATTGCTTAAGTGATTATTTAGAAGCTATATACTAATGATTCAGTTAAGCACTTTTATGCCTTGCACATGCAGTATCTGTTTGGTCCTTATATGCAGAGAAAGTAGACAGAAGTCCTTTTAAATTCAAAGAGCAAAGCCGTTGTGCTTCTCAGGTATTTAGCCTGAAGAAAAGCTCCAGGGTCTGGTTAACTGATCTGAAAAAATCTCTTTTTAGGCTAAATCATATCGTTGTAATGCAAATGGTTTGCTCATCTAGTAAAAAAATAATTAGGCGTTGGAGGAAGGGAGCTGACCAATATAGCTGATGTCATTTCTGATTGTCCTATATCTAACCCCCTTTGTTATTATTATCTTCCTATTTATTATTATCATAGGATCATAGAATATGCTGGGTTGGAAGCCAGAAATCCACCAGAAATCATAGAGTTCAACTCCTGGCTGTGCACAGGACAGCCCCATGAATCACACTATGTGCCTGAGARCATTTTCCAAATGCTTCTTGAACCCTGTCAGGCTTGGTGCTGTGACCACTTCCTTGAGGAACCTGTTGCAGTGCCCAGCCAACCTCTGGGTGAAAAACCTTATTCTAGTATCCAGCCTAAACCTTCCCTGACAAAGCTTCATGCTGTTTCCTTGGGTCCTGTCACTGGTCASCAAGTGACCTCAGCTTCTCCTCATATGGATTCTCCTCTACACGCCATTGTTTGAAAAGTAGTCTAAGCAAAGACTGCAAACTATGAAAACACATCCTGTTCCARGAAAAASAATTAAGTTCTATGTCTATAATCAGTGAACCTAATCTAGAGAATGGGCAATGAAGTATGTACTTGTTAATCTTTACRTTATGGTAGTCCTTGAGAGGACACAGCTGAAATATGCTCCTGTGTGTTGGTTTACTCTTTCAAATAAATACCTGTGGTTTGCAGTACTGACTTAGACCAGTGGTTCATTCCAAACCACTCTGTTTTCTGAAACATCCCAGCCTAAAGAGGTGGACCATATCTCAGAACTTTATTGTTACATTCTCCCTCCCCACCACATGCATTACTAGTGTTATCTCTCTGGAAACATCTAGGTAGGTAGTGGTAGAGATGTGTTATTCCAGACAGACATGGCAACCAGTAGCAGGTTTAGATAATTCCTTTTATTTACAGAAAATGTACCTRGTCTTGTATCTTTGGACATAGGATTTGGAAACACGACATACAGTCCTTTTGCTTACAGTTCCATCTGCTCTGTTTTGAATGGGTGTGGAGCCCTCAGCAGGGCCATGATCCCAGTGCTTTTCCAGGCTGCAACTCGTGATTGATTGCCACCTTTTCTCCGTTTCTCTGCTCTCTCCTGCTTCATTCMCACAGCCAAGTCTTTACACACAAAAAATTACTAACAGCAGTCATTGCCCAGCCTGCTTTTGTGTTTTAGGGAGTAACTTATGTTTTGCATTAAGAAAGAGACCAGTATAATTTCTCTAAAAAGTAAAAATTTCCTACAAATTCTTTAAAGTAACTGAGTTATGATGCCTTGTAAGTGAAATGACTTTAAAATAAGCCAGTAAGCTAGGCATTAGCACTGTAATTTTCATTTCCACTTTGGTTTCACTGCTTAAATTTTTTTGAAATATGTAAAAGATTAAGCTAAAATTTCTATATAGACTTGCTTATAAAAAAAGGGTTTGTACCATATTTCTTATACAAGCTTTTCATGGATAAAGGAACATCTAATTTTTCACACTAAAGTAAAAAGTTCTATTTTTCCTAATCTTAAGAAGGCAGATCATGAACTTCAGCATTCCTTAATATATGTGATTCTATTTTCACCAGACATCTTGGTTTTCATGAACAACAAAAGCAAAAAAACAGTAATAGCATCAGATTGCATGTCTATATATAGAAGTCAAATGAAAATKGTTTTATATTTATCAAGCTACACTAAAATTGCATGGAAGTTTTCTTAGACAATTTTATATATAAAAATTCAAAAACTCAGTTCAGCCTCAAAATCTTACAAAAGGCACCAATGATTTCCGTGCTCAGATCCTACCTTGTCATCCAAACATGTCAGTTTTCACTGGATTGTAATTCATCAAGAATGCAAAAAATCCCTCCAACCTGTATTTGATAATGAAATCCATTCAGGATATGTTTTACTTAGTTTTTGGATTTTGAATGGCTCCAGCTGGCATGAGGAAGTCCTTCTCTTCAAGGGACACTGCTAGGATCATAAAATATTTTCCCTATGYTTTATTTGACAACTAAGACAACCTTTTTACTTTCTGGCCCAAAAATATGGGCCATGAAGTCTGCCTTTGGTGAAGAATATTTACAATCCTGTATTGTATTATATCACATCTGTTAATGGTAAAATAGTGGCTGATGTAATTCTAGTTTACATCTGTGCCATCAGTGTGACAAGAACATTTCCGTTTTTTTATATTATTTGATTCGAAATGGATAAAGCCCTTTGTAAAACTGAGCAATATTAAAACAATTTCTTCTTGATTTTGCCTGAGAATTCATAAAACTCAAGGAAAGCTATTCTTGCTATAAGAACTTTCTCAGGGAATGAAAATTTAAAACAAAATGCCAAATACTATTACAAGTAGGCCATAAGTCTTACCTATTTATCTAATTTATAWTTGAGTATACTCTAAAAGCTTTGTTCTTTTGTGAATTATTTTTACAGTGAAGTTTCATTGTGGCTTTTGATAGTTTATTACCTTCTAAAAACAGTGAAAGCATCATAAAAAATGTGTCATATGCACACATTGAAAATAGCTGAGAATGATCACCTACTTTATCATCCAACCCCTAAGCATCTAGAAATCAGACAGATTAAAGAAATAAAGGTGAGAGTGTGAAAATAAACAGTTATCCATCTACAGGAATGTAGTTTTTCATAACAGTCATGAAAAATCTGTTCTGCATGAAATTCTGAAGGAATTCTGTGAAATATTTATGTGAGGATTTGTGACTAAGAAAAACAAATTATAAATCTTAATGAAACACCTAAATTTTTGAATCAGAACCAAAAGAAAAGCACTGCTCATTTTACAAATCTATATCAAACCTACAACTTAGACAACAAATATTGTGGGTATTGTCTGCTTGAGGACCACACCAGGAATTTCAAGACCACACAGAGTTGGATAAAATGCCAAAGATTTTTGGATGAACCAAGACATAGTGTGTCGAGAGAAGTAGAAAAAAATTCAGTGATATTTGAAAATTGCTTGGATAGGAACAGAACTGGGAGGTGATGTTGCGTACTAAGTTCAGCCTTTTCATTTCAACAAGGATTCATATGCTAAAATACACAGGTGTTCCTTGTGGCAGATGAAGAAAGATAATTTGCTTGCTACAAGCCTGTGCTCCATCTGAACCATAGATTATGGTTAAAAATTTTTTTCAAGCTACACCTAAACAGATTAACTGATTTATAAGTAGTTTCTTTAACTGCTTTGTTTTGAACTCATTTTCTTGCCAGTTTGTGGGACAAATATTAGCCAAGCTGAGTACAGGCAAGAGAATCTGGTCTAGCAAATTGTAAACTGTAATATGACAGTATAAATGCAACTTTTCACGAGATTATAAAACATATTTGTCAGTCTTCAGTGAGTATCCCCAGGTAAAAATTTTGGTTTCTGATTTGATTCTTTCCTGTGAACAACTGTACTTATTCAAAATGTACTGCTGCTCAAATGAATAACTTGAAAACCTTTTAGAGGATTTGCAATCTCACTGATTATGAAARTACTAGTACTCCTCCTCCACCTTTTCTCCTGGCATTTTGTTTTATTCTTGTTAAAGGTTTCTGATCACTGTTTTTATTTTCAGCCAGCCGCTTAAGGGGATTTTTCACAACTATTAATATATATCATTAATAAGCTGCAGAAATGGTCTGACATTCTTACAAAGTTCAAAATCCAGCAATATCTATGAGATTCTGAAAAAGAAAACACAAAGTCCTGCACCAGGGAGGGACAACCACAGGTGCCACAGGATGGGCATCAAACAACTGAAAAGCTCTTCTGCAAGGAAGGACCTGGGAATTCTAGCATACAAGTTGAGCCTGACCAGCAATGTGTCTTTGTGGCAAAGAAGTCCAATGGCATCCTGGGTAGAATTAGGAAGAACATCACCAGCTCAGAGTCAAGGAACGTGATCCTTCAACACCTCCCTTGGGAGGTGATGCCCTCTCCTCAACACTGGTGAGACACATCTGGAGTTCTGAGTCCTCTTCTGGGCTTTCCAGTACAGAAAGGGCACAGATTTACTGGAATTAGTCCAAAAAAGGGCCATGAAGATAATTAAGGGACCTGTCATATCAGGAAAGCCTGAAAGACCTGGAACTGTTCAGCTTGGAGAATAAAAGGCTATGAGTCCTAACATTGTTTATCTGATAGGCATCAATAAAAAAATAGAGTTTTCTCAGTGGTACCTGGTGAGAGGACAAGAGGAAGTGGGCCCAAAGTAGGATATAGGAAATTTGATCTAAACATAAGTAAGAAATGAGACTTTTTTTAAACTGTGAGTATAGCTGAGCACTAGAACAGGTTACCCAGAGATGTTGTGGAGTCTCTACCCTTGGAGGTATTAAAAATGCAATGAGACACAGCCATGAGCAATCTGCTGTAGTTAATCATCCTTTGAGGACAGTGCTCAAGTAGATGGTCTCAAGAGGCACTTTCCAAACTCAACCGTGAGTCTGTGATTCAGAGAAGCAGACTGACTTTTGGGARTATTGTAAATTATTGCTTTCTGCTGTCTTAAGTAGTTAAGGCTTATGTGAATACTTGATTCCAAATCACAGAATGGGCTTTATTAATTAAAATTATTAATTAAGTTGTTAAATATCAGAACTATGTTAGATATTCTTAATCACCCAGGCATACCACATAGCTGTTTAATACCCAACATTAAGAATTGGTTGAAACACTTGGATGGTATTTTACATCCCTGAGGTCACCTGTTTCTCAGAAACAAGTTTTGAAARAGCATTGCTGGAGAATCTTCATCTGTGAGAGCTAGAAAAAATAGAAAGCAGAGACAAAAAAGCAAGAGGGATGATCAGACTTGCTGAAAATGTAACAGAAAAAAATCAGAAACCGAAACACAAAGAAACAAAGACAACATAGTTAGTGGTCTGTGGAGAGAATGACCAACAGGAACAGTCTGGTTTGGTATGATTTTTTGGATGAAAAAATGTTCTCAGGCAAGCAAAAACTTTTGTCTCAACAYGCAAACCTCTAACCCACCAAACGAGAAAAGTATTTGTGTCTCTCCTTTATTATATGTCAGTTTTCATAAAATTCCAGGAGATACGTTTGAATTCCAGTACAGAAATAAAAAAGTTTCAGCACTGCAGCATTCACAATCTTTCCGCCTTCATCACTTTTGATTTGCCCATAATTCATGTTTGAGAGAACATAAAAATGGGTTTAAAAATAATAAGACTTCTATGCAATCTTTATTTATAAACTTTCATGTAAAGAAGATTTGGGCCAACACCTCTAAGACATGAATATGAGCGAGTAAAGGCATGATTCCTAGGTCAGAACAGTATGCAAAAAGCAGTTTGAGGGCATATATGCTTATTTACATAATTAGATATGAGTTAAACTGAGATAACCATTCTGTAATTACACATACAGARGAAATGTTTGCTACAGAAAAGCAAAAACCCATGTTGAGTATTCAGTAAGGAGATTGTTATGACAATAATTTAATGGAATAGTAGCTATAATGTCAAGCTCTTACGTATCATCTTTTGTCACTAGATATCAAAGTGACTTACAAGAAGGTTGAATTTTTTTATTTTTGTTCCATGAGGTACTGCTGATGTTAAGTAAAAAATTCAAGGGGATCTCTGAACCTTAACCAGATGCATGTAAATCTAAACAACAGACCAGTGGTAAGACTTGTTTTGAATACCAGCAGCTAGAGCTGCATGAGGTTTACTSTGCTACATGAATTTACTGGGTATCCAGCACCTCTACTCCCATGCATGAGGCAGGATGTGTTGTACAGTGGGTAAGTGGATGCTCCAAGTGCAGTGCTCCATGCATCACTACACCACACAACTAATGCYGTCCTCTTGCACTTATGAACAACAAAAGAATATTAATTCTTTCATAATAAGCTGAAAATAGTGGAGAAAACTGAAAAAGGTTTGTATCGACTAAATAAGACACTAGACGAAGAGATTTTTCTTTCCGATGCTACAAAACAACTCAGTTTAGGATTTGGATCTCACTAGAAATTTTCAAAAGTGATGAAACACCATTTTTTAAACACGTTTTATCRCTGCAAATATTACTTATTAGGAGAAGAAGAGTTTATTTAAATTTGTGGGCCCAAATTTAAAGTAAATATTTCTGGATCCTAATGGTATATTTTTTTCATATTTTAAAAGAATAATTTATTGCCACAGTAACTTTTTGTGTGCAAAAGTGTAATTGTGTTCAAAAAGGAAGTTTTATTGTTGGTTGCTACATGCAGTGATCTAGATAGAAGCAACGGTTTGAGACAGGAATGCTCTGCCCCAGTTATTGCCAGGAAACATAAATGCAAAAAAGAGAACACAGCATATTTTAGAATTTCCCTGTCTCTTACTCTCCATTGGTGTTACTGACCACTCTCTAAAGCAGAATTACTGATCTGACCCAGTACAGATGTTCTTATGTTATTTTGAAAACAAAAAGGAGATTACCTGTATTTTTTTTTCCTATCTTCTCGTCGTCAGACTTCTAACTGAGGAAGTTTACCACAGGGCTTGCAGCCAATGTTCTGGATGGAGCAGGCTGTAACATTTACTCTGTTTATGCAACCAAACWGTGTTTAGCCTACACTTCACAAACTGAATTTTAAATTTCTACAAAGTTAAGAAGACAATATACACTACCTAATTAGGAGAGAGGGTTTTTTTAATTATTCATTCCTGMCAACTTTGTTTTGTTTCTTCAACTACAAAATTTCTCCCTTATGGAGAACTGGAATTCCCCTTAGTTAGAAAGGTACTTTCAAGAATACCAAAAGCGAAAAAAAAAAAAAAATTACTTGCTTTTGAGGTGTGTGGTAGCAAATGCCAGATGTAAAACTAYACATTGTCTGGTACGTGACTGATTAATGAATTGTGTCCTTATATTTTATTAAAGTAATCAAGCAGAAACCTTGAAACTGAATCTTTGCATTCAAAATATCATAACAAACAGTCTTTGAACTTAGAAGAAACAAGTAATGCTAGTGGTTTTGTATCCATGATTATCTGGGGACATAAGCAATGCAAGGTTTGGAAGCAAAGGTAACCTTTAGAAGATGTTACAGTCGGAGAAAAATAAAATAAAATTTCTTTCCCACAAAACAAAAAAACAAAAAAAAAAAAAAAAAAAAAAAAAAAAAAAAAAAAAAAAGCCATTTTTTGGGATACATTACTGAAGGTCTAATTAGCAAGGAAAACCAGGATTTTTTTAATTTCAGCATTTATAAATTAACTGCTCTATTATGAGATTTCCTGTTGAGAGAAGGGTGAAGATTTCTAAATGGAGAAAAACATAGTCTGGTATAATGTTAAAATCTATGTTTGTGTAGAATAATTTCAGAAAATCTTCTGAGAATTTATAAAATTTAAAAATATTTTTTTTTTTTTTTTTTTTTTAATTTTATTGTGGAAGAGTCTTTCTGTGAASAGTTTCCTGCTTTAGAAATTACTTATTACAGGATCTAGGATCACAGAATAAGCCATTTCTAAAGGAAGCTCAGGAGGTCTCTAATCCAGCCTCTTGCTTCAAATGGGGTCAGCTATAAGATCAGAATGCTCAGGGCTTTATCCTGCCAGATCTCAAAAACCTCCAAAGAAGGTGATTGCATAACCTCTCTGGGCAGCTTTGTGTGTCTGACTGTCTCATAACAAAACAGGTGTTCCTTATATCCAGTGTGAATCACATTTCAATGTTTACTGTCTCGTCCTCCCACCCAAGAGAACTGTGAAGAGGTTGATTCYATGTTCTTGATAACCTCCACATAGACATGGGCATGGGCATGCTGCTGTCCTGTTCCAGGATCTTATCCTCTGCAGGCCGGACAAGCTTTGGGACCAATGAGGGATTTGCCTTAGATTTTTATGAAAAAAATCATGGTAACACTGGGCAGTGGTTTTTTTTGAAAATTATTTGATTRCTTACTTATGCTGCTAGTTAAAAGATAGCCAGAGTATGGGACAGGATGTAAAAGCTGCCTAAAATTTAAGAACAGCAATTAATTAAGTTGTACCACAGTGATTCTTTGGTCTACCACCTGACAATATGACCTGATTTCAGCTAATCCTAACATTTATCTAATTTGTATCTACATGTATCTGACTCTCATGGCCCAAATACTCTTCTAAAAACAATGGATCTATGGACTCCTATAATATGTGCTAAACAAGAATAGGAACCTCTAACTGTTTTGCTCACTTTCACAGCTAGAATTCTTTAAAAGCCTCAGAAAAATGGAAATCTATAAATCAGYATATTTCCATCTGATTTACTTATGGTATAACATGTGGGCAGGATTCTGAACGGTATACTGAAGGCTAAAGAAAGAATTATTTAAATAAAGGTGTTGGAAAAAGGTGTAATGCAGCAAATAGTGTCAAAAGGATACAACTGAAATCTAGTGTTGGCACTGCAATGCCTCACCTCATTACATGGAGCATGTTTTCAGAAAACAGTTCTGTCTGGATGACAAATTAGTTTCTTGCCCCAAAAATGAGCTATAAGGAAAAAACAGACAGGAAAAAGAGAGAAAGAAAATGTTGCCCCAACTTTTAGTAGATTCAAAGTATATTTTTCATCTTGATCASTATTATTCCCATAAAAGCAATTACAATATATTATATTGCAATTTCATGGCACACTGCCAAGCTCCAGCATTTTCATTACAATGGCAAATACCTAGAAASAGTAATCTGAAAACTGAGGAAAGGATATGATGAGATATTTGTATTTCATTTGTTTAGAAACATGGAAACTGGCTGCATTTTGTCCTTTGAAGTTCAGAAAGTACCTCTAGAAAAAAATAATTCATTCCCACTTTAGACGCATTATTTGAGTAAGCGGCATCATTATTGTGTTATAATTCAAAAAAAAACATATAGTTCTGTGAGGGCTGTTCTCACTATTCTTTCCTCTGACTTTTTTGTTACTCAGGTTGTGAAAAGACTTCCTTTCCTAAGATGCCAAATTAATGGTAAGAACTTCCTATGTGTGTACCACTTCTTGCTAGAATTCACAGCTGTATTATCTCATTAACCACAAAACASAGGTATAACTTTTTGTTCTGAATGCCAAAAGCCCAAACAGAAACAACAGGAAAGTAATGAGTGGCAAAAATAGATAATTTTTTAATCTATGTGTTTGATAGCTATTGTTACAAGTATTCATGTTGTTTCGGAAYTTTTATCGCAAGTCATTTTGAAATTTCAACTAGTATCTGTATTCTAAATTAGAAAWTAAAACTTTTCTACCATCTATCCTACAAACACACTAGTTAACAAGTAGTCACATTCATTTTGCATAATACTCATCTCCTGAAGAAATACAAAAATTATGGCACATTCTCCAACAATAAAAAAAAATCCAACTTGTTTAAGAAGAAAAAATTACCATTGTTTTTCATCCTGAGAACTGATCTGATTTTCTGAAAACAATTTATGATTTCATCAAATATATTTGTATTCAAATCACAGTCTGTGGCTTCTATGCACATTCTATATGAATACTGTGTATAAAGCCGATAACTGAAGTTTATGTGAGCTATATATGAGAATATAAGAACTCTTTTCATAAAGCAGCAAAAGCAGCAGGAAAACCTGTAAGTTTGCAACCTGCAGCCTGATAATCCCTCCTCTTATTTGTAAGTAAGAACAAACAGAAAAAAATACAGAACAAAAAAAGCACTTCTCTTTGTATTCCCTTTTCCATACTATGGTTTTTTTCACATTATAGTCCCTACAAATGCAGCATCTACGTCTCACTCCAGAATACCAGAATTGCCAGATGCACTGCTACAGGTACTGCACAGGGAGAACATCAGCACTAAGCAGAAACAATGTTTTCCTAACTTTATATTTTTGAATCTATTGGCTGAATGTCACAAGGTTTTATCATTTTTGTAAATAAATATATATTAACACACAGCTAGAAATAATTTCAACCAATGTTATTTGTAGATAGTTAGATTTAAACTTTGGCCTCAGCATAAGTGAAGCATTTATTTTATATCTGTTCAAAGCAGGTAATAATTGACAACAAAACAGAAATTAAGGGAATGTTATTTCCCCAGCAGGAACCATAATTACAACTTGTTTTCCTTATAAGTTCTTGATAATAAAATCAAGATTATTAGTACTAACTAATTATTATACACCAAACTATTAATGTGTAAAAAGACATTTCCATTATTATATAATAAAATACATTTCCATTTGAGATCATGAAAAATTTTAATTTGGAGATTATTTTGCTTTATTGTGTGTTATTAATTTACCTTTATTAAGCATTTATCTTAATATAGATATTGGATAATAATTTGGATATTAAGTATCTATTTAGTACTGTAATAATAACAATTTATAAGTGCAGGTATCATTTCTTTTAAGAATTCAAGTGTTCTCCTTGTTTGGTATCATTCAACTTTTATTCCTGAAAGAAAGAAATATCTGGAATGGGCTTACTATGAATGAGAGAATAATATTGCACTCCATGAGTTCATTAAGAGTTCAGAATAACGTAAAGTACATTATTTTTTAGGGAAATGGTCAATTTCTCAAAAATCTTGGAGATGATATTTAGTTTTATAACTCAGTAGAGACATTATCTGTTAAAATAAGCATAGTTGTAATCAAATATGTGAAGGTGAAGAGGAAAGGGGTTTAATAATGCGCTGACAAGTRCATAAAATTCAGTCATGACAAGTTTTGAAATACTTAAGAGCTTGAATCTCCCACTTAAGTGAAATTCCATACTGCAGAGAGAACCTTGGAWGTCCTGCTGGACAAGATGAATTTGAGCCAGCCATGTGCCCTTGTGGCAAAGAACGGCAACTGCATCCCAGAGGTGTCCTCAGGAAGACCAAGGGATGTGACTCTTCCCCTCCACTCRGCAGTGAGGAGGCACATCTAGGGGCCCGTTTTGGGCTCCACATAAAAGACATGAACTTACCAGAAGAGCCGTGGAGATGTTTAAGGGATAGGAGCACCTGGCATATGAAGAGAGACTGAGAGAGATGAGTCTGTTCAGCCTGAGGAAGAGAAGGCTCCAGGGGAATCTTCACCGTATCTGACAGCAGGCAGTAAAGAAGACAAGGAATAGCGTCTTTCTTCTCAGTGGTACTCAGTAAAAGACCAAGAAGTAACAGCAGAACTGGAATACAACAAAGTTCATTTATACATTAAGAAAAAAACCCTTTTTCCTAATGAATTTTAGATCCTTAGTACCACATTTGCACATATGTAGCAGGAGAGATGGGATATTTTCCCCTTCCACTGTGATGTAGAGAGCTCATTGTTTATGAACATCAGAAGCAGGATTTCAAACACTTTAAAGCTGTTGAAGACACAATTTGTCCATTTGTAGGATACATCTCTACTCATCAGACTAATAAAAAGAGTCTTCTATGAATTTGACAGAGAAACCTGTCAAAAAATAAAAATGGCCTTCAGTGTGACATAGACTATTTTTATCTCAATGATAATTAAGTCATTAACAGCGGTCATTTAGGATCATAAATATTTTTGCTTATTAAAATAAAGTGCCCAGAGGTTTTCAGGAAGAAAAAGTGTAGGGTTTTTTTACGGGATCATTGTGCAGAATACRGAATTCTTGAACACTGAGTCAAAATTTGAGAGTTTTTTGACTTTAGCCCAACTACTCTGTTTAACAATATTTTTGTTTTTTCTCTTTAAGAAATGTTTCTCTTCAGAGTTTTTTTAGCCAGTTTAAAACTACCATCTTTAATGCACGTCCCAAATACTTTATGCCATATTGCTGTTTGATTTGTCAAATTTCCTGTCTGTCTTGTGCTTGTATTTGTTGTTTTGGCAACTACTTTCCACAATGTATATAGCAGCTAATTTTKTCTTTGAAACATTCAACTTAATTTTAGTTTGATTTGGCTTTCATCCAGCTACAGTTGTCAGGGATAATACAAATCCCAACACAGTAATGCTGAAGGATTTAGATTTGTCCCACAAATATTCTATAGTCTTAAGTGGATTTGTTTCATTTGTTTCATTTATCTTCTCTACATCCTCTTGTTTCTGAGTTTTGGATCAGACTTGGAGAATGGAGGAAAGTACATTGGAGATATATGAGTAACTGCGTTCCCTGAACCTCAACAACCTCATTTTGCTAGCAGTTGCTCATCAGTTTCTTTTGTATGAGCTTGATTGACTGTTAGAGAGGATCTTCCACCTGGTTCAAGTCTTTCCCACTAAAACAGGACTGTGAACAACATCCAGTCTCTGCAAGACAGAAAACATCAGAATTTTGTTTATGTAGATGATTTTTCCTACTGTTATTTGCAATTAGGTCTTAAAAGTTTTAATTAAATTCTGCCTTTATTTAATGGAGTTTCTACCTTGGAAAATTACTGGTAAAATTCAGAAGACTTTACATTTCAATATAAAACGGTAATAGGAATTACTAGCAGAATGGTATTGGCACACTCGGTATTGRAAATCAAGTAGGAAGTTTGAAAAAGAAAGAGAAACATATTTTAGGATATGAAACCCCTGTACCCAATTTTTTAGCATATAAACCATTTTTATTTTAAAGCCTTTTTGTTTTTGTTACATGTCAAAATTTTAGTGAGCTTTTTTAAATTTTCCAAATTGCTGGCATCTGAATGATCTGCTACTCACATCTATAAGCAAATTCTTGTTCCATTTCAGAACCAAAAATTGTATGTGATGAAATTCTCTATGTAATGAAATTGCCTTTATTATAGATGCTAACCATTGTCTGAAAAGCTAATATTAATCTTGAGTTAATACCTTGCTTTACCATATTTTCTATGCTTGTTCTTATATTAGAAAAAAATGCACGTTATAAATTAGTAAATTATTTTGATAATTTCTTGCTATACACTTTGCATTGCAAGTTGCATTCTGCAGAAAATGTATTTTTTTTATTTAATTCCTGGCATTCAGCTTGTTTGTGTGTCTAATTCTTTCCACAATGGCTAGAGACAAATGCTGAATAAAACAAGTCTTGTCTGTCTGCATTTGCTTTTTTTTAAACTCAGTGTCTCATAATGAAGTTACTGCATGCCTATGCACAACATCAACTGTCCCCACTGCTAAGTAAAAAAGATGTTAAATGTGTCTAACATCTAGAGAATTCAACTATTCTGTTTTACTTAGAAGGAGAAAAGATTGCCAATGTGGTAAATTTAATGCACACAAAATCATTTAAGTGAGTTCTTCATTTCAGGTGAGAATTATTTTTGATCATCTGAAGATGCCCTTAATTTATAATAATTTATTTGATAATTTTTTAGGATACACATTAARTGCTGTATAAATTATTTATCAACATAGTAACGTCTAATTTCTAATGAACTACTAATTCCTGATTTTTTTTAAATTACATTTCCTTTTACATTGGAGGTTTCTTCTCTTGTTCCCAGTGGAATGTACTGACAATTTCAAATTATCCTTTACTTGACAAATATAATTTCAAATGTGTTTCAAGTATTCTACCAGGCTTTCTTCCAAATTACTGATAGAAATGCTCTCCTGGCATTTGTGGTGTGAGTTTTTAACCTCATTTGGATATCTATTGAGCATATTACACCCAGAAATTGAGGTATATAATGTCTATTCTTTAAAGCCCAGGGTTTGACACGTTTCACCCTACTATATTTCCCAAAGAAGAGTTTCTTTCCAAAAAAACCTATGAAAAATCYCTATGCTGGCATTAGCACAATAAATACCTGAAGTTTTTATTAGAGATTTACTCATCCCAGRAACTTCTGACAGCAAAACTCTTAGYAGGCCTGATACCTGAAATATCTCAAGGGCAAATCAAAACCAACTTGTGTTTTTGGGTTCRGTTTTTTGTTTGTTTATAGGGTCACAGAAATATAGAATGGTTTGGGTTGGAAGGGACCTTAAAGATCATCTAGTTCCAACCCTCCTTCTACTCCATCAGGTGGCTGAGGGCCCCATCCAGTTGGTTTTAAAGGCTTCCAGGGTGGTGCATCCATAGCTTCTCTGGGAGYGCTTTCCAGTGTCTCACCACCCTTACCTAATATCTCACCTCARATTACTCTTTTTCAGTTTAAAACCACTACCCCTTGTCTTACTGTTAAATGCCCTTGTAAAAAGTCCCTCTCCAACTTTCTTTCAGGTGCCCTTTAGGTATGGGAAGGCTGACATAATGCGTCCTTGGAGCCTCCTCTTCTCCAGGCTGAACAGCCCCAACTCTTAACCTGTCATCATAGGAGAGGTGCTTCATCCCCCTATCATCTTGGTGGCCTCCTCTGCACTCCTTCCAAAATGTCCATGTCCTTCCTGTGCTGGGACTCCAGGAGCTGGATGCAGCACTGCAGGAGGGGTTTCAGCAGAGCARAGCAGAGTGGCAGAATCCCCTCCCTGGCCCTGCTGCCCACACTGCTCTGGATGCAGCCCAGGGAACAATTGGCTTTCTGGGCCRTGAGTGCTGATTGCCAGGTCATGTCATTATCTGAGTGTTGCTTACAATAAGAAGTGGATCCGTCCCTCTGCAGATGTAGCAGATTATCTATGAATTATTCACTATCAAAATACATGTGACAATTGTCTTCTGTTATGAAACATACATAATTCATAAGACATCTGTTCTATGTTTTCACATTTAAGAGGTACAAAGTGCAAAACAGCAAATGGTGTAAAATGAGTACATAGGAATGTTTTATTTCATATCACTTTTTCTCTCGGGCTGTTTAATAAGGGCTAAGGAAAAAACCATCTACCAATTTATTCTATATGTGTATTTTTTCATTGTTTTGTATAAAAATTAACTTCTAGTAGCTCTCTTTTTGAGCATAATCTCAACAGAATTAATCAAGAATGGATAYCATGGGTCAATTTAGCAGAAAACAAAATGAAAAATATACCCRTGCTAGATATAAATACCTTATGTATATAAATTAAGTAGTTTTTCTTACATGTGGGTTTGCATGCATATATATTTGAGGAAAAAAAAATGGTTTTTGTATGCATATATATGTATAGATATTTTGCTATCACAATGTAAATAAGGAGCAATTCCACTGAACGCTCTTTGTTTTTGGTGGTTTTTTTCTGTGATCAAGTCCTTAGGAGTACCATGCTTACAAGTCTTCAGAACCAAACAAAATCATTTGGCATCCAGAATTTTCTAGTTATTGCACAATAAACAAAAATAATATTAAATGGTCTCTGATCTCATAACTAGTATTCAWTGAGAAATATTCTCATGCCAGGAAATCTCATTTTTCAAATACGGCCTCTGTCTTGAAYAAGATAGTGAATTGAAATCTCATTACAGTGGACCATAACTCTATCCAATTTAGCATTTTGCTTCCATGATTTCAGAGCACTTCATTTAACTTTGCTTCTCAGACTTAAATGGATTTCTAGGAAAAAAAAAACAAGTTATGAAAAAAAATTTATTGAAGAAAACTTTATACTGAAACACAGAAGAAAGTAACAATTTTGCAGATTTTGATGGTTAAAAAGGACCTAGAAAAATATTTATATCATCTCCAAAAACAAAGCCTATCTCAATTAATCATAAATTTTTATCAAAAAAAGAGCATATTTTCTAAGATACAATTATTGGAAATTTATTACTTACTCYTAGAACTCAGTCTTAAAATGCAGGATACTGAGAACATGAAAACAAACACAAAAATAGTCAAAGATGTATTTCTTGATATAAATCTAATGCTTATCATTATACATAACTAAGAAAATTAATCTCAGTGCACATGAAAATATAGTTTGCTGTCTTCTGGATTTCGACTAAACTTATAAAGTATTCTGAAAGATTTGAAAGATACTCATKATCATCTCCAGCTGCTCTGAAGGCACTAAGTGATGAAGCCTGGAGATGAGCATCTTACTGCCATCCCAGAAGCAGACAGCTTTGAATTCCTGTCACATTACTTGTCACTTCTTGCTGCAGGCSAGTGGGCAGCCTGTGTAGCCAATTTACAGTCCTGTCCTCCAATGAGCTGTTAGACTCAAYCAATTTAAGACTGGCAACTTAACACTTCCAAGCAATTTGAACACCTAGAAGTTTCAGAAAATAGGTGCAGAAGCTTCTCCCATTACAATTTAGAGTTCTGAGCACTTCAAAGCTAAGGTTCAAGYCTTCCTTGGCCTACGGGATGGAAAAAATTAGAGATGGTAAAAGAAGATCTTYTTTTTCAAGAATCTTCATTAATGTTTCATAAATGGAGAGGACCATGCAGATAAGAAAAGTGAGTCCATGATCTTAACATGRAAAAGGAAATCTGAAGTTCTTCAGCCACTGGACAGGAAGCCTTTCATGTTCTTAGTCAAATTTTATGGTRAAATAGACCTGCTGTTAAGTGCTAGAAGCAAGATGCTAACAAATCTCCAGTAAGGGCCTGGCAATGCAGAGTCTTGGCTGACCCCAGCTGCCGCCCCTTGGCTGGCCTTGCTCCCTGCTGGGGGCAGGGAATTGCACCCCAGTCTGTGAGATCCCTTCTGCCATGAATGTACCTCCCAGCAGCAGCCAGCTGATCCCTGTGGCACCGGACAGAAAGTCTCATGGAGTTAGAGTCAAGGATGGCAGAGACTTATGTGCTAGTCTGCTGTGCAAAGCAGACCATGTCTTTGAGCATGAAAGGTCACAGACCCGACTCTAAGGTTCCTATATTGCAAACCACTATCCACTGCCATGCTTTCTTCAAAACAAATATTCCAATCTGTTTCACTGATGTGTAGAGAGCACTTAGAACTATTCAGACAGYAATAACAGAAGCAATTTCTTGGGTAGTTATATTTGGCATGGTAAAAGCAGAAGTTTTGGCTCAATATCTCCCATATTCTGAAAGCCTTAAAATTCCAAAGGGAGCCAAAGTGTCTTTAGAAATAGATTCATTAAACTAAGTTTTAATAGTCCTTTTTTTATGTGGGAAGTATGTGGTGTTCAAAGCAGGCCCACTTCTGGTTCTGTCAGGCATTATTTTGATTATGAATGCCAGCAGGAAGGAGGAACACAAATGCAAATAAAAGAAGTTTCCAAGAAGAGGGAAGTTATCTTAGGACCTACCACAAGGTGTTCCTTACAAAGAGTAAGGTTTAATTAGACTAAGATCATAAGTGGCATAAGAATGAAAAAACCTAAGTGAAACTGAATGCAGCCAAAGTTTTCTAAAAGGAATTTGAGACAGTTAAAGAAGGAAAATTTGAATTGTGTTGGGATGGTTCCAGGAGCAATGAGATCCTTCCATAGAAGCAAGACCCATRTGACCTTTCTTATGAAGTCATTAAGTTTCAATGAGAAGTCTGTTACCGTGCACTGGATTATTCATACAGCAGCAACMATCAGAATTATTGAACTTCAATATGAAAGATCTGTCATTTTTGAAGTAGTGAAGAAGATTCTTTCCCCAATTAAATTCATTGCAGTACCACAATCCTGGTAAGGTCATCACCTCAAAAAACCCAAAGTCTTTAATGAGAATCCTGAACATACATTTGCTCTAGAATAATTTAATATTTTACAACTGCATCTACAGTGTATYCTTTAAAAGTTAGCAATCTTAGCACTATAATGTAAATCCTTACCTTTTAATATTTTGCTGAATTACTTAAGATTAATTTACAAATAGAACCTCTTTCTGAATAACCAAGAAAGCAATGAATAAGAAAGACCTTAACAATTTATTTATTTTAAAAGCTTTGCTTTTTTCCAAAAGTCTTTCCAAGACCAGTGAGTTCTCTGTACAAATGAGGATGTTTAAGATGCAGAATGCTGTTAAATTCAGTTACACCAGGAGTTAGAAGGATCTGAGAGAAAACAGTCTGACAAGTAAGAGAAAAAAGCAGTAGAAAMCCAAACTAATTACTGTGTTTCTAGGAGGCTCAAACAGAATTATAAAAGCTAGAATGTAAATAAAGCAATTGACAGCTGGTAGCTTCTTTTTAACTACTCACTGCACCACTATATTGACATCACCTATTGTTATATGATCAATGGTATAAGATAACAGATCTTTTCATCAATTAGGTGGACTTGTGATGTTTTGCAATAGATAGGCTGTTAATTTAAAAATCCCCCAAAATGCTGGGGGGTTTCTTAGCATAGAAAYGAGTTATCCAGTGTTGCCTTCATGCTACGCTGATAGTTCTTTCATTTATGCTCATAAATAAAGTGTGTTTCTTTGATCATTGAAAACTGTTGAGTACTTTAAGATTTGTGACAAGTTCTGAATACCTAACAGCTTCTGCACCTTTTCTGATTTTGTTCCTGTCACTGCTGCTACACGCATTACATTAATTGCATACCTTCCTTAACTGATCAGAAGACACCTTCTGAAATTCACTTGCCTTTTAATAGTAATCATTTGAAAGGTAGAAATCATATTTAAAAGTAAATGCAATAGCATAAATGTTTATGAAAATTTGAATGTACTGCACCCAACTGGCATTACATTCAGGTACATTTGGCTCCAAAAGAYGAGACAGAAGAGCAAAACAATCTCTGCAGTCATTATCACTTGCCCTTGTCCCCTGACCTGGCTCCAAGCCACTCTAGCTCAGTGAACAAGCCTTTACTCTGTGTCCCCATTCTCCTTGTCCCTTGTATCAGATGAAAGAAGATAAGGAGACTGGAACTAGCAAACTGAGCTTTAGTGGTGGTAGGAAGGAGCTTAAGCTGAAAGTTTAATATATTTCTGACAGCATGAAATAATGCCAGAAAAAAGGAGTGAGCCCATGCCCTGAGAAAAGTAGCCCCATTTTTTGCAGTCGGTGGAAAAAACACACAAAAATATCTCTATCACTGACATAATTAGCTCACTATATACAAATAGAAACGTGTTAATTTCAGAAACCATGAACATTCCTGATCTTTACAAATAAAATCTTGTTTTGGATTGTCACTTTACAGAATAGGGAAAGGAGACAGTATCCCATTTCCCACATCAAGAGTTCTCTTCAATCTGTAAAGGAAACACATGTGTTTCCTTACCTTTCAGAATGCCTTACAGGTGCAGGTTATGGGGAACACAAGAATAGATATTATTTATGCCATTGCTTCTTTTAAGTGCTAGGAAAAGCAAACATTGCCTCCTGCCAAAACAAAGCAAAAGCTATAATAGTTACTCATTTTTTAACTTTTCTGTGAGCATTATATGAGATA
This sequence comes from Mixornis gularis, assembly GCA_003546035.1. Classification (NCBI taxonomy): domain Eukaryota; kingdom Metazoa; phylum Chordata; class Aves; order Passeriformes; family Timaliidae; genus Mixornis; species Mixornis gularis. Next base: position 83,710 of record QVAJ01000217.1, on the reverse strand, counting down.
AATCATAAATTTCAGGTCTAATTTCACTTCCTCTCTTCTCCCCACTATRGTAAAAGTGAGTGTAACGGGTCAGATTAGGGGAAACAATGTCATTAAGGCCTCTTTGGTTTAGTATTTGATTCAGATGAACTAAGAGCTATGATGGTTATTAAATCTTGTTAGATCAGTGAAGAGCTCAGTGTGTGTAGCTACTTTTAATTTGCACTGTTTGGTTTTAAGCCATAGAACTGCAGTGCTGTACTACAACAAGATATACTCTCCCTACGTCTTTAACCTGAAGATAAAGACATTCACTTCTAATTACTATCTACTTTCAGGAGAATTATATTTTCTGCCTTTCCACAATAAGCCTGATGCCCTTCTCCTTCACCATTTTAACAGTACTGATTTGAATACCCCTGATTAAATGCTTTCTACATAAAATGTAACACTTTCATAGAACTTGAGAATAAGTACTGACATAAGGACACAATAAAATGAAAGTCTAACAAAAACCTGACCCTGATAAGCTTTCACTATCATATTTTTGTCTGTGGGAGGAGCAGACTACTATCAGGTGCAGTATAYAGCTCTCCATTACAGACTTTGGTCCAAACTACCCCATAGAGAAATTAATGCACACATTTCAGTAGTCCATCAATTTCACTCTAATGGGCATTTTGTCTTGAACTAGCTGAGGAAAGCCCTGCACTAGCTACAAACATCAATGAGTAAGAGAAAAATGCCAAATAAACTGAGCTTCAAATGAAAAATATGATGAGTTTTTAATAAGCTTACACAGATTCCAAATTGCAGTTTATTTTGACAAAGCTGAAAATAATTACCTGCTTAATTGTCTTCATGTGAAGCAGCCTCTGCAAGGTGTTCTAATACTAATGTGAACAGTCTTGTATGAGCATTTAGAAAGACMTATTTAAATATTTATTTCTTGGATTGCAACACTATAATCTGTTAATGTAATGTCATAAAATGGTAAACAGAGCACAAAAAACGTATTTATTAGTATAATACCTCAGCAGAAAGTAATAGCTTCTCCACCATCCTTCCAGTAACTAATGTTCAATCCATCTGCAAGCAGCAAAGGTGCATTTCTTCCTTTTTAATGCTATCACACCTAACTTGAAAGGGGCAAAAATGCTAATCAATTATCATCTGATCTGCAGATCAAGCTCTGCCAAAAGACTTTTTTTCAGAGTGACTAAAATAGACTATGAAAAAAATCTGCAATTTAAATCCTTGTTCTGCCCCTGTATTATGCTGTTGCCTCTTTTGGCCCTTGTATACGCCACTAAAAATACTGAATTACTATAAAGCAGCTCTAAAATATCCCAGATGTATCTTCGAATACAAAACCAAAACATTACACAAAACACTGTTCTCAAAACAAAAACTATCTCAAAATTTAGTACAAAGACCATGTTGAGGTATGAAATAGAGTGATAGAGGTAGAAAATATGCTTTAAAAGAAGTCTGAATACCAACCTGTATTTTTTTTTAATAGAATTACAATTTTTGATGCCAGAAGCAAGGCATAAATAAAATATTAAGTCATTTGTGATTTGTATAACAAAACAGTGCAGGCCATTTCAATTAGAGATAGGTTTACGCAGCAGTCAAAAGCACAGGCTTGACCAGTGATGGTTTATGAGTTCTTATGGCTGTTTGCATCTGGGGACAACCTTGCAAATCACAAAAAACGGAATTGTTTAATTCATCATCCAATTAAAAGGCCTTTCAAAATTTGTATTACTTCTAAGTTACGAACATTAGCAAAAAATGTTTTTAAGCTTGCCTTATACTCTTTTTTTCTGCAATTATTAGTCTACAAGCAAARAACCACAATTCACTTTTTTACCATCCAGTATGGATACGCCACAAGAAAAATACAAGCTGAAATAAGCATATAAATTATGGAAAGCCTCAGAGTCCAAGTGTGAACACATAGGAGACTAACTTTGTACCATATATTCAGAAAAAACCTGCTTGTGTTAGCTTCTGATTTTTCTGAGTAAGAATGGCAGGAACATACTTGTGCACATCATAAATTCAGCCCCACAATAGTATTTCATTAAACAGTCTTTCCTCACCTTTCTCATGCCCTACCCCACTGTAAAAAGAACATAGTAACAGAAAAGAAGWGCAAAAACATTAGTTCAGAGTACATGGCATGACCCATTATACATAATAGAACATTCTTAGTTTTAAAACCAAAAAAAA